>DWME01002786.1:0-19907 GCA_018244795.1 Parelbella ahira ahira | reverse complement strand
GTATAGCTTTGACACCCTCGTGAACACACGTGACAGCTATCGTGTATCAATATCAGTCCGCTACCAACGACATACAAAAGCAGTCGGATTTAACTACACCTTTACATAATTGTACTAGAAACAGCCTAGTGGAGTTAATTCAGTCCCGGGCCTCTTTGTAATTAAGATAGTCATTGGTCCTTAAAATCAAGGATTATTGTTTGAAAGGTTGTTTTTTAAGCTTTTTATTTAAAATAAAAAAAAACCTCACTCTCTCAAAGACCAAAGGTCTAACTATTAATAAAAAAGTAGTCAGTTGGGGTATTCGTCTCAATAGCACCGTTAAAGAATACAATATGTAACATTTTAAGGATTCACATATTAAGTACTGGCTAAAAGTAGACGAATTAAGAATATAATTAAGATTATAAGTCTTTATGAATTGGTTATAGTTTGAGCATTTAATAAATTGAAATATTGTGAAGTATCACTAAGCATGACTAAGCAAATTGCTATTTAAATTGCAAGTTTCATTATAAATTTAAATTTTCAATCCGCATCTGATGTTTGCTTACCGACATCTTTGCCTGAGACGTGTACATCTACGGAAATCAAACTAAAAACCAATTACTGACAACATTTTGAAATCTGCGTTTGCGATACAACCTAGCATTTGTAGGAAAATGTCACGTCGGCAAATATGTTCTCCGATATAATGCTCACATGTTCATTATCAACTTCGTGATCATCTCCGTCATCATCTTCGTCATCCCCTTCATCATCATCGCTATCATCGTCATCATTATCATCAATACCTTCAACATAAACATCTCCATCGTCGTCATCAATCCTTTTATTGTTTCACCGTTGGTCATTGGTCATTGGTCTATACTCAGACTGAGATAGTAAGGTCATAGCTTACTACCCTGTCCAAGTTCTGATTGGTATATTTCACACGCCTTAGGGAATGTTATGGAGAAGTCTATAGTGTGTAGGATTTGTCACTGTGCTTTCAGCCAGTAATATTCAATATTTAAAGCTGAATTTTGTAACAATGAATTTTTTTTCCGGTTTCAATCCTAAGTTCGAAGTAGTGGACTGTAATCTATACTAATATGTTATCACTGCTTGCTCATGGATAATAATTCTTGATTAGTTAAAGGACCTTACTCTTAGTTTTAATTTAAAAAAATTAAAAGTCTATCTCTATCACTTGGTAACAATTGTAGTTATAAGTTCATATAAGGGGACCTAAGGAACTTGCAACTTCTTCCTTTGTTATGGCTGACATTTTCTGCCAACCGCCATTTCTAATTGGTTACAATTACGGATGGCAAATTAAATTTCGAATATGTATAAAACAATATTATCGCTTTCTGCTAGTCCTCGCAACTGAAAAAGAAAATAAATAATAAGTATTAAGTGATTTTTGTTCTTTTATGAACTTCGCTTAACTTTTACGAAGAAATAACAAGTTTCCATTGTGTCTCAATGTCCACTGCTCAATGACTAAAACACTGTAATGCAAAAGTAACTTTAGTTTAACATTGTTACAGTCGAGTATATTTCTAACAGACAAAATTTTGCTCGTCTTAAAGTGCCTTAAAGTGTCTGCCGAAAAACTGATCACTGGTAGATTAGTCGAGTTCTGGGGTGGAGACAACGGCTCAGCAAACGTAGTGTACGACGCCTTCTGGCCAGAAACGGACGACGATGTGCGGTAGGCTGCAGGCAGAGCCGGCAGAGGCTGGACGCAGCAAATTCAGGACAGAGCGCGATGGATCTCATTGGGGAAGGCCTAAGATTAGCAGTGCACCAAGATAGGCTGATGATGATGAAAGCTCACTTAAATCGACATAGGTACTATTTTCATAGTTTGATGTCTACCGCAGTTTTCTACTTGACTAAAACAACTGATGCTGCTGTTGCGGTCACACATTTAGCTGCAGCGCATTTTTCAGCAGTTCTAGAAAAATCTACAATCTTCATATACGCGTTCACTAAAGTATTTCCGGTTTTCATTTATTGTCTAAGCGTAATCGGCCTTAAATTATACACTAGGTTAGATACGCATCGTCTGCAATCCGCCTAAATCGCGAACGTATGAGCCGCCATTACTTTGAGTCTGCTATTACCCAGTACCAATATTTGTACGGAATTCTTTCGGAATATTTAAAATCTATTTGCTTTTCCACAACGTTTGGTTTCGTATTCACGGCGATGTGAGCGCTGATTTTATTTTTAACGATATACCGATTTTATTTTTGTATGATTAAATATTTAGAATTTAATGAATCACGCTCGGGTAGTTGGCTTTGAATAAGCAATCATCAATCGCTGTAATATCATTTTGATAAATTTGAAAAATATACTTCTTTTTACATTTATTGTGATTATAATATAGTCACGCCAGGTCTCGTACTGGGTAAGCAGAGAACACGGGGTAAGTCTAGGTCATTGCAATTCTTACATACCTGACGTTCTTTTTTACATTCAATACTCTCGTTATATACGTATGTACGTACATACAGCAATAGGCTCATCACCTATTCCATGGGACTTAAACGTAAGGGGTGAAATGTGGGAGCGTACCGTCTCCTCTGTCTACCTCTTCGGGGATTACACCCGTGATGTTACTTTATAGAAATGTTGTAATCATATTTTTGTTTTCATTTAGCCTTCATTATTGTTAACTAAAGGCGGACTTAGTGCAAAATTTTATACCTGGGCAGGTTACATTACAGGAAAATCAAACATTCTATGATCATCACCATCAGCATACGTATATCAAATATATCAGTATGTGCTATAGCCATTCATGTTGAAATTGGTTTTGTCGACTAAGAGAATATATCCGTGTTCCTCAACTGCTTTATGAATTCCATCGTTTCATTTTATATTTCTCAAATAATTTCCATTAAATGATGACATCGACAAGAAAAAGTTATCAGATCAACCAATGGTATCTACATATGTAACACAATTCAACACCTTCAACGGAAAAAACCAATCAAATTGCGAAACACCCAGAGCCTTTACGGTTTCCATGAAAGTAATTAGCGTCGTGGTCATCCATTATTCCACGCTGAAAGCATTTAAAGAAGTGCGACTAGTAATTTATGTGTCTGAGAAATCCCGGCTGAGGCGGGCGGGTCGAAGGATTGCTAATGCAATAAAATGCAGACAGACTGCCGTAGAACGTAAATTGTCGCGTTCGGGCCATATTTTAGTTACCTTACTACAATACAATACGATTGTTTAAACAGTAACGTAACTAAGCACGATACAATACACTTACTTAAACAGTAATGTAAGTAAGTACGATACAATACAATTACATAAATAGCAACGTAACTAAGTACGTTAAAATACAATTACTACTAATTATTACTAATTAAGTACGTTACAATAGAATTACTATTTATGACAGGATATTATGACGAATGGAAAGTCAAGAGTGAATAAGTAGACAGTAATTTGGCATTCGATGTTAACTACCCCATCAGGGACCTGAAGTGTCTATATAATAATAATAATATAAAAAATAATATCACGCCTGTAAATGGAATGTAGATATCCCTAGAGGGGTCGGCATACAAATGTAGTACCTATTTCTACTTTTTACCATTTATATTATGTCCTATGTAATAAGGCGTGAGTAGGTATATTGACGGGGTACAGATTCACTCTGTGGTACAACTGAGATTTTCAAGTTAGAAACACCCAATAATACTTTGCCCGGCCTGTGGATGGAATCCGGGACTTCTCGATCAGCAGCCGCGTTTGCAATCACAAGACCAACAAGGAACGCATATGACAAGCATTCATATACATATATGTACATATGATAAGAAATTATTTAAATGAATGTGCATGTGGCGTTCGATGTTCTTTGTCTGTTCTGCAACGAGTGGACCTGGCAACATAATAGTAATAATAACTAACACTTTGTCATATACATAGCTATGTACTTCTCTGCGTAGAATTTATAGAATTGTGTCGGTCTGTTTTCGCTAACCGTTATTCCCAGGTGCGTGATCACACTTTAAAGTCAACAAAGCACAAATACTAACAAGCTAAGTACGAGTCTGGTCAAGTTACGTAGTGTGGTACAGGGAAGTGCGGCCGCCACAGGTGGCGATCGATGCGGCGCGACGTGGAGCGCCCCTCGCCTCTTCCTGCTCCGTGATAGATCCGGGTAGCTATCGAAACAAAGGACTCGCTTCAACCCCTTGGACCACGGCTGTTATGTACATCTGCGTCATATTAGAATTACAAATCAATTAGCACAAATTAAATCGGGCTATTTCTAAGTACCTATGCTCGTTAGTGGCATAAAGTTTTGATAAATCTGCGCCTGAGGATGTTCAATGGGTTTTTAAAACGATGTCACTTTTAATACTAAATGTGAAACTCATGATGGTATTTAAAATGTTGGATTGATGATTAGTTATTAACTTTTATGATCTGTTTCATGCTTCCTGCCACTGATACGTAAAGTAAGTTTTACAAATTTTATGACTGCGTTCAGACAATCTCATATTTATTAATTTCCGCTTAAATTATTTGAAAATTCAGTCTATCAAACAATAGCAACAGCTGAAGGAGTACAAAGAGAAAGAGTAACATTACAATGTAATGTGTCCCTTGATTTGTCTGATTGTATATTGTCTTTGTAAAATGCCTGATTTAGGTTACAGAGTATATAACACCTTGTACGAGTATATCATAATCTTCATCATTAGAGTGTCTCAGTCCACTGCTATACACTGCCTGATTCGGAGGCAATTTTCCCCGCAATACCCGCGCTTGGCTTGCGGGTTGGGTATAGTAGAGGATTTTGCCTACTAAAGCAAAACTATAACGCGATCAACTTCTTTTTTTAAGTTAATTTTTTATATTTTAGTATCTCCTCCTTCCGACTCTTTTATCATTCCACTGTTGGAACATGGATCTCCTCTCATGAGGCCGTTAAACCTATAGTCACATACATTAATATTATGAACAATTATTACATACACCCTGTATAGCGGAAGTAGAAAGAGACAGCGAATGGAGACTAACGCGTATACCTACATAATTGTTGTGTCGGTCTGTTTCTCTAGCCGCCACCCCTAGGTGCGTGATCAAATTTTACGCACCCACCTCAATAGAGTGCGTGTTGGGTAGAAATGACCAGTTGCGTCGGTATTGTGGTGATATAAATTTGGCCAAGGAGGTCAGTTTCAGTCGTTTACCTGGAGTACAAATGTTCCAAATTCTCGATTACTTCGGTTTTAAAAACATGGTTCGGAATGTAAAATTTATTTATGGTTAGAGAAGAAAATATTCCGATATGCGTTATATATGCTTTACCTATATTGCGTTAATAATATGGTAGATTAATGTTACTTAGCAATCCTTAAGTTAAAGCTCTGTGTAAAGTGTATATTAATCCGCTTTTCGCCAGCGTGGCAGACTCAACCCTGCTTATTCTGTGAGATGACTCAAGTCCAACGGCAAAAGGATAAAAGGGTTGATGATGAGTATGATGTTAAGAATTCTATGGCCGTTGAAACCAAGTATGACTCATATCTATTTGTTGCTAGCTCTCTGACCACTCCCAAACGGACCTGTAATCGAAGCCAGACAGGGGTGACGTTTAGCTATGTCAGTTAGTGTGTAGTTAGGGATACCTATTCATCATGATAGGTACCAGGTACCGGATTTCAATTTAGGTTTTGTTCATAAGTATACACCTTATTACTGCTTACACATACTGTCTGTCGTCCGTAGTTTGTGTCAATATTAGGTATAAAATACATAGGTAAAGTTAAACTTACTTGTTGCCTAGTTTTTGTATCTATAGTGTGTAGGTTATTTTCCGTAATATTGTAGAAAATATTAGTAATAATAATTAATGGTTTCGAAAAATCTACTTTTAAAATGTTTCTGTATCGTACTTACTCAAAAGTACATGATGATATTATGACATGGTTATATTTTAAAATTAAAAATTCATATGTGATAACGATGGTGAATACTAATAATACTAAAGATACTTTATAATACTAAAATTTGCCTCCTTATGAAATGCATCAACATCGTACACATTGCAGTTCATTTGGGCAAAGATGTGACTTAAACTATAGTATTGTATAGAGGAAAGTCTATGCATCTACGATGTATAATTTTTCATGACATGACTACTAACAACCAGATGGAATGAGGATAGCTGAGTTAAATATTGAAAAGCGATTACAATGATTCACTAAAGTAGCATATGAGGAAAGAATATTTGAGCTAATTGAAAAGCCAACAATCTTATAAATGCATCCCTGTAACGCATCGATCCTGCACACACAAACACGGATACAAACACACTCGCACCGCGTCAGAGCAAATAAAACAAAATGCAACCCCCTTCCCCTCGTCTAGTCACGAGACAACAAAGGGTGTTCGCGCAAAATTACCACTTAGCCGCCCCACTGGAAAATGGTCCGTATCGTCAACACGAAATGGTTGGGGTCGCGTGCACGCCACCACCGACTATGTCCAGGAAGCGATGTGTTAAGTGAAGTTTAGACTTAATTGCGTTTACAGATTTTATGGTAGGATGTCGGGGGTGGCGGGTGCAGACAGTCGCGCAGTACTACCTATTAATATAGCTGATAAACTCCAAGTGATAAACCTGCTAATTTATTTGTTATTAATTTGGGAGGACGCGACGGTTCCGTCGTAAGCACGTACGTACGTGCGTAAGCTGTAAATTTACGTATTTAATTTATGTAATTGTGTAATGACAGACGTAAAGATGTTTAATAAATAAATCTTAACGCACACTGTTGTTCGAAGTAAAGGAGATGCGAATAAAACGACATAATGTTCGTCTACACAATCTGATGTATTTTCCAATGTATTAAATCATTAAATAAGACAAATGTCGAAATTCTACGGTTGAGAAAACCCGGAACCAGTAAAGACGAGGAAACGGGGTAAGGCTTGCGGCTGTAAAGACTTTGGCTGTTTAAAGAGCATTCTTTCTCTTCGTGACAAACAAGATCGTAACGAAAGAGCTACGCCACGGCGCCGCTTGCAGCTACGTTCCGCGAGAAAAGACTCCTTTCAAATATAAAGAAGGAAAAACGTAACAGACATTGATGCTTTTGTTCCGAATTTTGACAACAAAAACTCTTAGCCACTGTTTATTGATTATTTTCCTCATTTTTATGTATTTTAATATTCGTAGTGGTTTCGCTTTTACGATGGATATTTTAATAATATCAAATTAAATTATTATTAGTATTCTAATATTTGAAAGTTTCATAGATTCAACTCTGTCTGTATTTCTTGGATTTGGGTGTCATAAATTCTTGTGTCAGATCAAGAGATTTATTTTTTTGCCAATACGACACGTTTCGTTTTTGAATAAAACTTACAAGGGTAAAGCGTTAATTTTTCTAAATTGTTAAAAAGCAAGCATTTTTTATATCCACAAAATTATAAAGTGCTAATTTACGTAAGATTCACGAGTCACACAGAATTACAATTGCGAGTCAGAATGTAAAAATTAAAGTCAGCGGTGTCTGAAGTCAAACAAAAACTTCGTTAAGACCGGTCGACCGTCGGATAAGAATATCAAGTTTTTCCTTTACAATTGTAAAATCTTTCATCTCGAACCTTCTATGGGTCGTCCGCGGTACCTATATCTTTTCTTAGAATCGTAATGTAAATTTATGATCGATGTGTGTCTGTACAAGAAAAGCAAAAGAATGGGTTCCTTTTACGTTTCCCGCAGGAGTATCGATGAAATGGAGGCAAGTAATAGGACGTATAAATTCATAACTGTAATATTATGCTAATTTTAATTAAACTTACTAAAAGTATTATTCAATAGAAATTAGGTTTCATTTTCACATTGTATTGACATTGGTTAATAACCAATATTCCAATTGCTTTAATTGGCCTAATATTCGCACATGAAAGTTCCCCACTTTCAAGAAAACTTTGGGAGAATTTCCCAATTCTGTACCTACATTTTTTAATGGTAATCGAAAACGCGTTTCTATATACAAATGAATAAAACCGCAGTCTGAGCGAATGTTTGTCCACCTACGGGATAAATATTTTCTTGTACATATATTATAACTAGATACATTACTGTTTGAAAATACATGGTTTCCTTGTACTTTCTCAAATCGTTTTCCTTTGGAACAATGACATTCAATAGCGATAAACATAAAAGGATATTTTACAAAGCAAGTGAAGCCGTATAGCGAAAGTTAGTCTTTGCTTAAGTTTGTAATTAAAAATCTCGGAAGTCAATTAAAGTTAGGCGGGCGGTAGAGCCCTCCGGCGTTTTTGCTTCTGAACTGAAATAGTAATGAATCGCTGGAAATCAAACTTTGATATTATAAAGGTTATTGTACTTTAAGAATTCGCTGTTTACAAATAATTTACATTTACACGTTTTAAATTACACTCTTTGTTTAAAATCAATGCTACAATATAATATTTAAGATGGCAGGTAATATTTAATACAGTTTAAATGTAACTATTTATAAAAATAGTCTTCTCCGAGGTGTGTCCCAAGACTTCGGCCTCTAATTATATCCTGTCATAACCACCTGCCTTCTTAAGGACAGCTGGACATAAGCATTTCCCAAACGGTCTACTATAATAGACGCTCACGTGATGACGTAAATATTAGATGATACCTAATTGCACAGGTATTAAAATTATCCACTTGATAAAGCATAAATGAGGCTGTAAAGTTATATAGGTAATAGAAATCATTGCTAGCGATGTCGATATTTTTATTAAATATTAAGGTTTTAAGTACAAAACATCTCATTTCTTTTCTTCTAGAAATAGTAGGTAGTATCGCAAATGACATGAAAATTCTTCCGTAACTTGGTCGTAATTTCGTCTTATCCCCAAATCAGATTGTTACATATATACCTAAGTTTTGTATACGGAATATTATTGTACGTTACAACAGTATAGTTACAAATTATAAAACCAAACAAATGGGTGTGCAGATTTAACAAGAGCTTAATAAATAGCAGAGCGCGCTGAGTGCATTATTAGCAGACACGAGGCGAAACCACCAATTAAATCAAACCTCTGAGGAACAGCGCCACACAGTGCGGTGTAATTACTTGATCTAGCTCAGCTATGTTATCCTGAAAACTGGCTGTTCCCTAAAGATTTATGGCTAGTACACGTTTGTATATAGAACAAATGTTATTACGTCACGCATTTTATATCAATTCTCAGTGTTTATTCATCTGTAAATAAATGTACATAGAAAGTTAATTTAAGAGTATCTTCAATATACGTAGATGTATAACGACTTTGATGAGAGTACTCGTTGCCGTTTTGCCACAAAACGAAGATAATTTTATTTTGTTTTCACATAATGTTTATTTTAAAGGATACAATTTATGTCAGTATCGTAATTGGTTGGAATCTTCACCTCTCCTATGGGACATAGGCTTGACAATATATTCGTAATATCTACACCTACACTATGACCTAGGTTTAAAAGAAAAAAAAACATTTTATTGCTATTGTCATTTTAGTCATTCCACATGGTTAGATCATATTTGTAATTAGTGATTACACCGACTTGTTAATCTAACATTACTTTTATTTAGCAGGTTTTGGTCTTCAGTTTTCATCCGCTTTTTTAACAATATTCTAACACCCCTCACTGTTTGGTTTGAAGGATATGCCAGGCAAGGCAAAACAACGCGAATATATCCCCGCCTTTGAATATTTTAGCTTTTACCCGATATGGCTAAGGTTGCATAATCTTGTGTGCCACGTTCCGCTGTTTATGCACTAGCTTGCATCTTTTACTCATGAAATTATTTCTCATACGTATACAGGTATCACTAAGAGTTAATTCAGTTTAAGCGGTTTATTAACTTAAAGTAGAATCTTAGGAATCACTTTCTCTTACTTCTCGAGGATATAGCGTATAATAGATATAGCCACCGCTAGCACTGGCACATTTCCATCATAACTTCTGTAAGAGTAAAAATTGCTCAGATCGTCCGTCAGACGGAAAGTGTGCAAGGGACTTAATTATTCGAACATAACACTCATATGCTAAGGATCTAGTTGGCACTTTGGTGTGTGTCGTAAATTTTCTCACAATTTCACCCTTGGCGGAGCTGAAACAATGTAAAACACGGTATTATTTATGTCCGTGGAACTACAACAGAGTGGAGTCAAACAGGGTGAAATATAGTGTTTGCTTAATAGAAGCTGTGTCCACATGTGAGGGTTAGCTGGCTTTGGGGCGCGGACACACTTTATTCGCTGTGAGATATTATAAAACCTATACTTAAAAAACAGGTGCCTTTTTACTAAGTCAATCTAATAAAGTCTTAGTCGAGACTAACAAAGCAGGTAATTGACGTGTCAATACATTGATTAAACAACATAATATTTAACAGTATTGACAACTGCAACATGCGTGCTCCATCTTAGGACGCATCCGCGCTTTGCATCAGGCGGGATCGCGGTCAAAAGCTAACCTATCATATGTTAAAAAAAATAAGTCACATATTGCTGGCAACCAAATTTCTTACAGAGCGACCATATCAGAAACTTTTTTATAGTAAATGAAGCAAAATGAATTTCCTAAAAACATGAACCACGGAAACTACTTACCCAAATTACCAAAAGTCAAATCACGGATATATCTTCTGGAAATGTCTAGAAACTAATCTTCAACATTTCAAATTTGCATATCCATCCACCGGTTGTGGCGGCGTCCTTAAGTTAACACAATAAAGAGGTTTTGTAGAGGTCTCTTAGAGAAATAGCCCTCCGGTGCAGCGACGAGGTGCTCAATTTAAATTAAAAAGGTCCTCTCCCTGAGAGCACAGATAAATTTCCTGCATCCTTCTGACCTTAGTATATGAGGCGTTCTGACCTATATCGCGACCACAATAAAAACTTGACCGGACCACAGCTAGACCATCTCAGTTTAATTTATCTATGTAACCATTTTTCATTACTCTATAAACATTGTGAGAGGTATATTTATAACTTTTCTAAAACAACTAAGAAATGTAGGGATCAAATAACATTGGAGTATTTCTTATCTATCTATATTTTGCTTTATTAAATCTAAATTGAGAGAAGCGTTTCTATGTAAATATTTTATTACTTGTATTGATTTAATACGGTCTGTATTAATTTTCCTAATAGTGCATGCATGTGTATCAAAAGTCAAAACTGTCTAAAATAGACTGACATTTGAAGCCTCGTAACGTATTCGTAATACTGATGAATGATATTTTGGTACGGGTATTATTAACGAAGATAACGACCCTTCGAAAAATAGTTAAAAATTTGGTTTTTTTTATCCGTCTATTTTTCCGCTAGTATATATTTGGAGGAAACTGTATTGTTATTGGTAATAAATATATAACTGTATTCTTGCGAAAACCTCGTCTAATTTAGCTTCTTTGTACATTATAATTACTATTCATATACGTAGCTCTTATACATAGTATATACACGTTCGCTTGATAAGCGAATATGTTTCAGCAAGTCAATTTATATTCCATCCGATCAGTCCATTGTACTTTTCTATTATTTCCACGCCGAGGGAATTAAATTTTAATAATTGATCAGACTCCAGATTCTGAATTTTATTTAATTTCACTTAAAATTTAACATGTTTCGTGTGGAATGGCTATCCGTTCGAACCGGATCAGTATCAGCCATGAATAAGCAATGCACGGTTCAATTCTTTAAAGTTTTAAGTGGTAACATTTTAAAAATCATTTGTAATTCTCTAAGTATGTATAGTCATCATTATCAATAGATTGGCACCTTGTTCCAGTGGTTTTTAAACCAGACTGAGATGAGGCAGGGGGTCGCGAGTTCGATTGCTACCCGGAAACTGAGGAAACGTGCAGTTTTTTCCTTTGATATTAGAAGTAAGCGATATATTTAAAAAACATAAAAAACGTAACGTCACGGATGTCATTCCCGGAGACATCTTCAGAAGAATGTAGTACACTCCCACGTTTAAACAGTCACGTTTATGTCCCTCTACGGAATAGCGGGTAAGTCTACTGCCGTCCTCCGGGCACAAATTTAATTTTAAAAATTATGAAGTATCATTATAATTTATGACAATATTTTAATTAAGGAAAATTTAAAAACTAGAAAGTAAAAATTTGCCGTCAATTAACGTTATAATTTTACTATAACTACAATCGATTACAACCTACGATCTCGAATACACAACCGTTTCACTTGATCCAAAAAATGTAGGTACATCTATAGTAAATAAATAAACAACGCAAAACACCACCTTTTAATGTCTTATAAGTATTTTATACATATAATGTCTTACGTTCGTTACATGCATACATCGAATACCACGATCTGCCCAGCTACTACATGTTGTATTGGATCTTTCCACAATTGGAAACCCCTCGATATCCCGCGGACCCACTTCCAGTCAGTTCGTAACATGGAAAACATTTAACAAATTCGCGCTTAGTTTCTACAAATTGTTCGGTTACACAGCTTCTGGGGTCCTGTTTCTGTTTAGTTTGACAAATCCGCATGTTTAATTGAAGGACGGGATCGTAAGACATGTGAATATTGTGATAAGCGGCGCGGAAAGGTTTACCCGCTTAGCTCAGTATTAAGCCAGTGTTTTTCCTTCATCTTTTCAAGCTTAGCTGCTTACGCTTTCTTTGCACACGTAGTTGATACCGCGTAGTAAACCCTTTCCTGTTGTGTTTTATATGCAACATATGGTGACAGTATGCATAATGACAGCAAAACTCCTTTTTTGGGTCTTGTAGTGACTGTTTTCATTTAGATTAAAATGTATAATATTACGAGTATAAGTTTCTAATTATTTTCCTATGTCATATTCGTATCTTATTACCAATGGATGGATGACAGTTTATTAATTAACTGACAGTGTAGTGCTGTTAATTATGACAAGCAGCTCGGTATTAAAAAATAACTATTTAACCTAGTATTATCTACAATTAGAACTATGAGTTCAACTAGTAAAATTTTACTGTTGAATATTTCGGGTTTTATACAAAAATGTAAATATTAAATGTATAATTGCAGTCGATGTCCGTACTATCTATATAAAATCGCTACATCGAGGTGAATCGCGCTCAATTCCTCATATACAACGTGTAAGATACCTTATATTTGAAAATGGCATTTGTGGGGTCTTCAAAAGATCGTTTGCCTTTTATAGCTTCAGTGGCATTAAGTTTGGGTGAAGTCCATTTTCTTCGACACCATGTTCTTTGTCAGCGACGACACAAAACTGAAACAGGTCAGATACGTTCTGTACAATAGTACGAACAATAGTTCGTACATTGTTACATATTGTTCCACACAATTTACATAACTATTTTCATGTAATATTGTCACAATGTTGTCCGTGAACTGGCGTTTATATCTACATATGTAAGGATGTCTTAGTAGGTACTTAAGTTTAAGGATTGGGTTAAATTGTAACGTTTATGTTATTATATTTTAGTCAGGATGTGTGAGATTATTGATAATAGAGCAAAGTGATGTACTACAGTTTTATAGAGGACATCAATATCTAGGACGTGGATATAGGGGGAGGTCTATGTCCAGCAGTGGACTGAGATAGGCTGATGATGATGATAATGATCAATATCTACAAAAAAAATCCCGATACCACATGTCTGACTATTATATGTAGTTAGGTCACAATAACTACATTGTCATATTAAAATATGCAAAAGTACTTAAAGCTGGTACAAACTAGGCCACATTATTCGTACCGAAGTATTAATCCATATCTAACTAAATAACTTCGTATTCAAGGGTATATCAGTACCTGTAATTTAATATAAGTTATTAATGTTTTAAGAAACATGTATAAACATCGCAGACGAAGTCGCGGGTATCAGCTAGTCTTAAATAAACATATATTCAAAATACTGTCAGAAGTGCATATTTAAAATATACCTAATTAACAATTACTTATTGTAATTCCTTCGTTGAAGCACGATAGTTTTATATCACTATATGTTTCATCACCATCATCTGTCTGGCAAATTCCACCGCTGGACAAAGGCCTCCTAGGGGTTTTTGCCCATATCTCGTAAGTTAGGTATGATCCATACACAGTAAATTTAGAACACTTTTATCGCTAACACTGACCAGTTGGAGATAACTTTGTTTAACTGAACCGAACGTAATAAACGTAACTTGCGAAAAATTGCGTGCAGTTCAAAATCAATATAAAAATTATGTAAAAGTCAATGCAAAAATTACATAAAACTTTTTATCGAACTTCGTCTCTAACCAACAGAACGTAACTAGAATACTATTTTATGTACCGGAGAAAAATAGTTAAAACTCATTAAAATCTAAATCCAATTTGTGAAATTCCTTCTTATTCGACGCACAGTGATAAAGAAACGACACGAAGAACATTTTATAATCAACTAAGCATTGGTAACTCGGTTGGAATTGCACAAAGCATAATTGCTTCGTGGGTGCTAACTCCACTGAAGCAGGAGCTTCTCTTATTTATTTTAGAACGTCGAAGTACTAGAAGCGGCAAGAAAATAGAATTTAGGTGCCAAAAATAACAAGCAAATAAAAACATGCCCCTATAAGTTAAAATTAATTTAAATTAACACTAAATTGGCGTTTCTTTAAAATATTGAGGGCAATATATTTCACATTGTAAGGTAGATAATATTTAATATGTATTATTCCAAATAGTTTTGCCGTTAAATATACCTATATTAACTTTTTTCACAAAACGAATATAATAATAATTATTATTACATGTTTATTTTACGATAATATTATCTAATCGTTAATCACTAATGACATAAAATATTTCTTTTAAAGTCAATATTCTCCTCGTCTATTTCAAGAGAACTAAAGAAAAATGAATAATTGTATATATCATACTTCATAAATAATCATCAATTTTCTGACCATTTATCTATTTACACGAAGATTTAGATTCTTTGTTAAAGTTATAGATACATTTCTGCTTTACTTTAAAATGGTAGCGATAGCATTTTGCCTCGAGTCGCAATTTATGCATTAATTAATTTAGTAGTGATTTTTTTGCAATGTCCGCCCCGTTAATTAACAATGCTTAATCTCTAGCTTTTACCATTTTCCGTTCTCATTTTCAAATTGTTCTTTAACGGACGCCATTCTGACATCTCTATTCTGTTTTTGCTAGTTGTTTATCAGCTAGTATAGGTAAGCGAAATGAAAACAAAATATTGTTAATATATTTCTTTATAATTGATACGAAGATAGTAAAATGAGAACCTCGTAGCAGTTTCTGTGAATTAAGCACGGTTAGATATTATAATATAGGCAAGTAAAAGACAAAAAAATCAGAGAAAACACAATAATCCTAATAAAATATAGATATACCTACTATATAGAGAAAGCATTGCAATTCAGTATACCTTTATAAATTCATGGGTTTTCTAGTAATAAATGTAAAATTGGAGTCTTATCGTTACCTTTTCATACCTCTATCCTCATTTCCATTTCGTAAAATCTTCGTCTTGAAACTAATGACAAGTCTCTCTGCCAACTGCGGTGCCGAATCTACTTTGTTAATTTTCTCTTGTACCAAGAGAAGTTTATATTTAAGTTAGCTGCAACCCTCTGCATATCCTATAGTTGGATCTGGAGCCTCCACTATACATCGATAGCCATTGGTGTTTTCGCTATTGACAACGTTTTTCTATTGCAACTTATAGGTAACTTTCGACACTGTTTATGTTGATGACCATCAGAGTACGAAGACTAGAGGTCGCTAAAGCTGACAGATAGTCTGAATTCATTATTCCTTTTGGTTAAGGAAACGTTTATCAATATCATTGCTCATCTATTCAGAGTGATTTTTATTACTGTAATATTCAAGGAAAACAAAGCTATAAGCTAGCAGGAATAAGTTTCCTAGCTCGCACGTTAAGACGGCCATTACTTGTGAAATACTGGCAGTCTTAATTTTAGAACTAATTAACTTTGCATTTCTTACAGCATTTTTCATGCGCAGAACGTCTATCCACTATCTGGTCCCAAGTTTTACATTTAATCATAAATTTTATCCATCGAAAAACTTGGCATTGTGAACGACCAAGTAAGTACCTTTATTGGCTGTGACATGTACGATATATTATCATCAGCATGACCACCCCTTTTAATCTTCTACTGTCGTACACAAGTCTCCCCTCAAACAGAAGATTGATGGTCATAGTTTGTCACGATAAGGACATATCAAGGCAACATTTTGAAAGGATTTCTCATCTTGAAACCATGTCCTCAACAGAAGATAAAATGCTTCTGGCATGACAATGGAAACATCATGAGTGCAGTTGTTCCAACTTTGGCTTTCGGTCTCCTATTAACGCGGTGAAGAAATCTGGTCCCAGTATTATTACGCTTTTATGGATCAATTACGAACCATAACAATTACGCTTTCCTCCACCTCTGTGCATATGTGTGCATGACGTGGTAGAACTCTGACTACGTTTAATTTACCGAGCCACTATTGCTGACCTATTTATACAACAACGACAACTGTGAGTTTTAGACTAAATAGTATTAGAATAAGACTCACAGAAATTAAATATTAAGGAGAAACAACACATCTGAAAGTGATCCCAGATAGAATGTCACTGCTAAGATTGGATCGGGTATAGGTAGTGTATAGTGGTTCACAGAAAGAGGTAGTTGTTGCAGGTAACTTTACTGTACCTGTCAATAAATTAAACCTATCATAAGAAAGGGACTAGGTCGGATGCGAAGAGCTGAAGAACTCAGTGGCGTACTTTTGGAGAGGCTTATGTCCAGCCGTGGATAAATATAAAGAATATTAGAAGAAAGAAAGACAAAACAGTTTACAACGCTAATATTGTTGAATTCAGTTGTCCTGGGAGACTAAGACGTTTATAAGTGATTATCTAAGTTATTAGTCTTTTCGATTATATTTATTACGTGACTAGAATATGGGGGGGAATATGAGTATTATCATTATCAATGAACTGCGTCGTTAGTCGACTGGTAACAAAGCGTGTTTGCCAATCGAGAGATCCTGCGTTCGAATCCTGGGTCGGGTACCATAGGGTTTTCTACTTGGGATTTTTTAGTAGAAATCTCTATTAAGGCTTGAAGTCTGAATGTGTGTTCGATGTATGGAAATAGGCTCACCACCTATTCCGTAGGGCGTAAGGCGTAACTGGTGAAATGTGGGAATCTACTACAATCCTCTGCTTACCCCTATGGGGATTACAAGCTTGATGTTACGTTATTATTACTTGAAGTATAGTCTTTTATATGAAATTTTTCGAAGCCAATAAAAATCAAACAAAACACGTGTACATTTCATTTTGGTCCAATGAAATATGTTTCTTTTGAAAACCGGTTACTTTCCTAGAATTTCGTCCAGCACATAAATAAGTGATGTTTTAATAGAAATCTCGTCTCATTCATGAATATTCAGAGGAGTTGACGTTGCAATTAGACAGATGGACTTCGCAGTGTTATGCTAATATTTGCTCCTTTCGCCAAAAATTATTTTAGGGTATGCATTTTAATGTGGCCTATATTTTTACGTATAATAACAGGGTTTTTCCCTTGAGAAATATCATCATTCATTAAAAATATGTTGGCATAATTTATAAATATTTTTGTTGAATATTGAGTGTTTTACCAATGACAATATAGTAGGTAGGTTACACATTGTTAGGGACAATATCACTGTTATGTTTTTTACATTCTTTAATGTATAATATTTGGTAGTACCCAACTGGAAAAATTAACTAGTACCGATGTCCGTGTTTAATTTCATCATTCTAAAATGTGAGTCATTATTTAATGTTTAAGAAGCATTATTTAAATAAAAAAATAAAATTGTACATATGCCTCACTGCATATTCTAGCTTTTTTAACGGGTAGCAATTAAGGTGTTGATTTTAGATCGAGTTTATTTCAACCAAAAGAAATGGAAAAGTTGATGAGCACGAGAGAAAAATATGAAAAATATTTTCGTTGAATTTTTAAGAAGGGGTTGGACGGCAGTGGCGAATAGTTACAAACGTTTTCCGGTTTCACGAGCCACATTGAGTTAACCCAGTTGTTGTTTCTACGTCTTATCATAATTATGAATATATTACGTGCAACTTTCCTATCTGGCTCTTGCTTAAACGTAAAGGGCTTATGTAATAAGGTGCAAAAATAAGCAGTGAAAGCCTAATGGTTAAGAATTCAGCCTCTCACTCCATGGGTGCTGGGTACAAATCCATGGCGCGCACCTCTTCATAAAAGTGCGTTTTAAATATCACTAGCTAACGGTGAGGGAAAACATCGTGAGGAAACCTGCACACCTTAGAGTTTATAAAAAAAAAATAAGGTGCGTGAAGTCTGCTAACGCACACTTGGCCAGCGTGACAGACTATGGCCTTAACCCTCTCAATATGAGAGGAGACCCATATTCCAACAGTGGATTGACAAATGGGTCGATTATTATTATTATTATTTTATTATTAAAGAATTGAATAATATGGGCACCAAAAGCCCAGCAGCAGGTGTCTGTCAGTTTGATGACCCTTTGTACTATCATAATGTCATCCACAAGCCGCCGGCCGCACAAAGTCCACCGGCCGTAGTAAACGTTATCTAATCTTATTAACTTCAAAATATCACGATGAGGGCCAGAGGCAAACGACATTTACTTTACTAATAGCTCCATTGAGGTAAATGTATTTAAGTACTACACAATTAATATATAATTGCGTTTTGTACTGGAGAATAGAAAGTACATTAATTTTAATAATGTTTTCTATAACCTTTAATTGTTTACGCCCATATATAAAATTTGAATCAGGGCAATATAATTATGGCAAGATAACTGAACTTGTCAGGTGATAATAATTATTATTATGTGGCATTATTTCTAAAAGAATTAGTTCAGTCACACTCCGAGTCCTTTTCAGTCCTATTTCAATCTGATCTTTTAAATACATTTTGATTTTTACACAATGAAGAGCTGAAGATCGAACTCAGTGGCGTGGTAATGGAGAGGCCTATGTCCAGCAGTGGACGGAAGTAGGCTGATGATGATGATGATGACACACATTTATTAAATGCACATATTATGTACGCGAGCTTTGTGGTACCAACAAATTGTAAGGTCATATTGATAGGATTGTAAATATCGAGTTCAGCTTTTTGTTATCATCAAACATTTTTATCACTTCACTAATGAACGTCACTCTCTCTGAGTCGGACATGACTCTCCTATCAAAATGAGAACACTTCTTACTCTAGCCATGTTCGCATTAGTAGGTTCCACACGCCTTACAGAACATTCTAGAGAACTCTCGGGCGGGAAGACTTACACACGATATTTCGTACGTCACATTAAAAATGTATGTAGGTACATACATGCATGTACAGATTGAAAGTTTTCGGGTAATCAAACTTGTGTCTGGAGTCTGGCACTATCTGGAATTAGTCACTATCCTATGTATGATTCCTCAATATTCATATGTGAGGCTTCGATTCAATTATACATCAAATTGAATATTCAATGACGCGTTCAGTCCTGTCTGTTTCGCGCCAAACACGATTGCATTTCGTATCGAGAATCTAACTATGCGACGTAATAATATTCCTTATGAGGTAAGCAAAGAGACCGAATGCATAATATCTCTACTCGTACAAAATTGACGAGGTTTTTTTTCTACATTTATCACTTTTCATACACGCACACTGCTTTCGTATGATTCTATTGTTTCGTTTATAAGCTAATCAGTAGCAAATTACATATTAACTTATGATAAATAATAATAATAACAATAATAATCGACCTATTTGTCATTCCACTGTTGGAATATGGGTCTCCTCTCATATTGAGA
>DWME01002785.1:0-19909 GCA_018244795.1 Parelbella ahira ahira | reverse complement strand
GTTCAACCGCGCCATATTTCGTCTCCCAACTCCCAATTATTCAACAAGTGATTATTCTCATTAGCTTAGATTTTATATCTACAGAAACTAGAATAAAACTTCCAATAAACCTTGTCAGTTCTGTGAGAAATTCAACTAAAGAAATGAACAAACAGATCCATATGAATATTGTTTCAACGCACATATTATTCATTATGGTAATACGGCAATTTATGGTAAACACATTCAAAAGAAGAACTTTTAGTGTCAAATCCAAATACCTAACTGTTTGCCTTTATACCTACTTACAATGAGAACCCGGAACTGTAAAACAAAGTTCAGCGACCATGTTGTACACACGACGGTCAAAGAATAATAAACATCGCCACGTTATAAAATATGTATTACCTACGGTAATTTAAAAAAAGATTATGTAGTTCCGTTGGACATCTTACAGGTATTTTTTATTAAATAACAAACAAATTTTACTGGGTATCTTATAGGTAAATTATATCAAAGATTAATCAATTTATACTGACTGACTTATAGATAAGCTATATTAAGTAACTCGATATTTAATAAAACACTTACATACGTGTCGTATAAAATATATGACGATTAAAATATTTTTATACTTAACTATAAAAGTATTATGTCTAGTCAGATGTGGCATATAAAAAAATTAATACGCAAGTAGAGTCGAGTGGTTACACGCGCGACTGTGGATCGGAAGATCCTAGGTTCAAATCCCGGGTCGGGTACTATAGGATTTTTCTAATTTAGAATTTCTAATAGTGACTTGGAATCTGAATTTGTACCCGGTGTATGACAATAGGCTCACCACTTATTCCATGGGACGTAAACGTAAAACCGTTGAAACATAGGAGTGTACCTACTACATTTCTCTGTCTACTCCTTCGGGAATTAAATGCGTGACGTTACGTTTTTTAATGTAAAGTATAATATACCTACTATAAATTACTGTAAATATGTTTCGTTATCAGTTGTATAATGAAGCCTGAAATATCCGTCGCTTATAATGTAGGTACACATAAGAGTAACAACATATTCATATATATTTATTTATTATTTACAAACAAAATATCGTGTTTACTTTGTACCTGCAATTATCTTTTTTTGTCTCGTTTTTCGCTCTCAATTAAATCCTTAAATATATTTATCCGAGCACATGTATTGTATTATGTTTCACTTTCTCTCGTGCCTGTCACACGGTTTGATTAATGAAACAATAGCGAATTTATGAAATTAAATTAAAGAGATAGAGACTGCCTCGTTGGTCCAATGACTGTGAGCGCGATTGCTGATCAAGAGGTTCGATTCCCGGGTCAGACACAGTATTGTTGGATTTTCTAACTTGAAATGCCCCGTAGTAGCTGGGAGTCTAAATTTCTGTCCGGTGTATGGCTATAGGCATAACCTACGTCCAAAGTGGGACGTTACTGGTGAATCTTGGGTGTTCACCTACTACACCCCTCTATTTGCCCTCATTCTTTAGTCGTCTTTTTGTATCTAAACTCCCACGCATATATCTTTCACGCGCACTTAATAGATAGCATGTCAGATGTATAAACTCCCAAGACAGTATAATGTACACAAACGTGCAAAGACCAACAGTAGCATGCTGTGGAGGTCACGTTCAGTAAGTGGGGCGCTTTCATTCTCAGAAAATATAAGCAGTTGCCGAGTGCAAATGTGTTTTCCGAATACGCTTGTACTTATTTATGTAAACTAAGTTTAGGTTCTAAATTATCCAGAAAGACGTTTTTTTTTTTAGCATAGCAGCCGTCCTTACTATCGCTTAGGGAGATCGCCCACGGCCATTGTTTGCAGCGCGATGACTTGATGATCTGACTGCTGCCTCGTTCTAGTGGCTCCAAGTGCAATTACCGATCGAGAGGTATCGAGTTCGATCCCCAGTAAATTAACCACGTCTCCTTCTTTAAAAACTGGATGGATTTAATGCCTGCTACATTCTCTAGTGGTCGTATTATGGTTTGGTTACTCTAACTACAACAATTAATATATCAATGCTAAGTATTAACCCTATGTTACAATCTTGACTAAGAAGCCTTATATATAAATTGTAGGTAAGTATATTTCTCGCCAAGTTTGACGGTATGTAATGAAAATAAATGAATTCATCAAATATACTGACATTCAACATCACGCGTTGAAGTCTTTTGTATAAACAAAACGTCTAGTAGCAGATACTACCCGAAAAAACTCACAATTTTAATTTAACTGGGGTATTTCGATACGAACCATTTATATCAATTAACTTGACAACCCTTCGTAACTAATTTGTTATTATCAAAACAAATACATTTTGTTAAAATATTATCAAAACAAATATGTTTTGTTAAAATGGGCTTTAATAAGAGTTATGATAATATCATGATATCATAAAAAGCATGCAGGAGCGTATTTATACCATTAAAGTATGCCTAGCATATAGATTAAAAATACAAAAGAACTTTTAATTTTTTATCGTACCATGGAGTAAACTTAACACTTGACTGCTACATAAAAAAGAGCTTCATATCTAAGTCTTTTTAACACAATCTACAACAGTTATTGCAACACAAGACTTGTCGTTTTTGTTGATTAAGTTGATTTATTCATATTAACAATTATCATTTTTAATTCTTAATTAAATTTACACTTCTGACTACATATCTGCTAATTACTGTTATAAATGAATACACAATGCGTTAATAAACAACGTCGACACATTTCTTTTAAAAAACTGTTATTATAGCTTAAAATATGTGTGAAACCTCATCGCAATAACAAAAAACTACGAATACAATAGGTAAACTCACTTCGTTCGCCTCTACAACCCTTTGCAGGTATTGGCGTCCACAGCTACGAATACAATATATAAATATGCAATATTACCCTAACATTTTAAAAATCTGGTTATCCGTTCCATGTATCGGAACCAGGCTGCGTACCGCATGACTTTCACCGAATGCCCATTTGATACCGAATCGAGAAGTGGATCGCATGCATCGATTAGAAAACCTCGCCGATATCAAACTATATTGGGCGCCGGTAAAACTTAATTCCGCGTTTAAATGCAAGAGATGACGCACTTTTATTTTTAATTCGTTTATGCAAATTACCGGCCAAGGTCTATCTTAATTTTTTGTTTTTAATAGAAGGTTTGTCGTTTGCAAGCAGGGCAATTTGAATATAGGTTACGTGTATTTTTGCACATAATTTTATTATTATTGTTTTTATATTTATTAAAACCTTGATAATGTTTAAATATGAACTTGATGTTGTTTTAAATTCATTATTTTTTGGCTCTAACCTTAACATATAAATATATCAATTCTAGCCCCGAGAACTAATAAACCCCAACTTTGGTATCGTATTGTTTCTCCTTGAAATCGCGAAAATTAAATTTAAAAAAAGAATGGCGTAACACTTCACAATATTAAACAACGTAGTATAGTAGTGAACAAAGTTGAAAATAAAGTTTTTTTTGGGAATCAGCAATATTATATTCTCGATTACCGAATAATATTAAATCATTACAAGACAAGTTTCATATTATACGAAAATCTGTATTAGATTACGTATTATATTTATTAAATCGTTACCCCAAAAGTATTTGAGAATTTCCTTGAATTGAATGTACAGATAGAAATAAAATATTTTAAGAAAGTTTTTTTATTCCGCGTTTTAAACAAAAAATTTAGTACCTTATACATTTAAATAATATTCTCAATCTTTTTTGTTAGTCCGTGAAACCGGTATTGTTTTTCCGTGTTAATGATTTAGGTACTATAATTAGCCTAACATAAAAATAAACGCATACCTAGATATGCATTAATATGCAATTAATTCAAAATTATCATAAAATCTTTCAAGACCGCGAACGTGACGAAAGTTTAAAAAACGATAACAATTTTCTATTCATAAATTTATAGCGATAGACGCAACTGACAAATAACGCGCTAGAATATTCGAGAAACTTCAATGTCTTCAGTGTATTTAATAAGTTAATTGTTAGCGATTAACACACACGAACAATTAATGAGATGCTATCAATTTGCATCAAATTAGATTTCTAATACACTGTTAAACTGTCTCAGTTAAATAGAAGCATGTTGAAGTAAACATAGTAAATAAAGTAAAATCGACTTTCAACACGCTGTTTTACTTTATGAAAGACGACTGAAAAGAGCGAATTTAAATTGCAATTAAACTCGATATTTGACCAAGAGCTCTGCTCTGGAGTTTGACATTAATTGTGAACATTTTTCTTTCTAATCTCGTTCCGAATACCTAAACGAAAATTGCACTAAAAGTAGATAAATACTTCAGTTTACAAATAAAGGCGCATATAAATATTTTAGTACCGTAGGAACTACTATGTAGGTACGGTGCAGTAAACTAAGAACCTGGAATGCATGCGATTACCCTACAAAGCGTTACTATAGTTAAGGAGTTGGTATACCTACTATGGTGTTCATGCTGCAGTATACTTGTGAACAAAGTAGTAAATAAAACACAATCTAGACATGAAATAATTTAATATATCTGTATCTATTACGTTACTGATAAATATGTATCAGTTACTATATGTATGTACATATATGTATTGAGATGTATGTATATGTACCTACATGTGTATCTCAATACAATTGTTATTGAAAATTTACTTCGCTTGTTCATAACGAAAATCGAATGAAACGATTTCACCGAAATGTTATGTAGCAATAAGTATGTAATATCGGCATGAAAATATATGATTTTTTAACGACCGAAAAAAATATTTCATTCAATGGTACTCAGAAGCATCAGCTGCTTTTCTAACAATTATTCAAATATATCAAACTAATTAAATAATAAAACGTTACTAAAATGACTACAAATTATTCAGCATGATATACATATAACTGGTTCATCCATTTGTCATACGGAACTTTTTTCTTTTTTGACACTGTAGCGGCATCAAGCGGTCATTGGCAAACTCTCTCGTTGGATAATATTTACGACCAAAAGCAACTGCTGTGGAATAGCTCCAATTATAAACGCATTAATGTACTATTTTGACTTATGTTTTCATCATCCTGCTATTTATTACAAGTCTCCTTTCAGAATTACAAGGGTGGATGGGGTGATTTTATTTTACTTAATGCGAAATTCTCATTGTTCATTATAAAATGATTCAAGAATCTCTACATCTTAAAATACATGTTTATAAAAATAGACTATATGTTAATCAATATTTCCAATATGCTACGAATATTGTTTTTGACTGCCTCATTGGTCCAGTAATTGCAAAGGCGCTTACTGATCGAGACGTTCGAGATTCGTACTTCGGGTCGAGTACTTACTATTGGATTTTTCTATCTTGAAATTTCTAGTAGTGGTTCGGAGTTTGGATCTGTGCCCGGTGCATAGCGTAAACGCAACTAATCAAACGTGGGAGTAATACACTCGTTTACCTACCTCTTCAGTGATTACAGGCGTGATGTTACGTTTTGCAACTATTGTCTATGGTTCGACTGGCGCTCGTACTATTCCCCAGTTGCGCTAGGATCTCAATAACAAAGCGTACTGCCGCTTCGAATGTTAATGTATCTCTTTTGTGTTATTGTCTTCCTCTTTAATCGTTTTAAACAAAATGCAAGAAATACCTACAAGAACATTGTAAAATGTTTTGAAAAATCTCTATAGATTAGCTGCTAATAAACATTGCAATTACTTTTCTGATTGTATAAATATGTTTAATTATAATCTTATTATATATTCAGCTATAAGGTAATTTAGTGCCTACCACAGCTCTTCTTCATCAACCCGGTTGAGTAGTAGAAAATGCCAATTGGCATTAAGTCCGGCCTTTGTTAACAACAGTAAATAATAAATAAATTAATAAAACATTGTATTTGGAAATAAAACTTTATAGCTTAATTTAAATTACGTCCATTTCACTTACATAAAACTATAAATAAAATCACTTCAATATTTTAATTGCGTCCATTTAAATTCTTTATTACTTAACTATGAATATATATACCTATATCTTTCTAAAGATTTCATTTATATATAGAAGTTCAATAAAAATATACTTCTTTAATTTAATACAGGCCATCGCATACGGAATACTCAACATTACAGTAACTGTGAAGTCCAAATTCAATTCGCAAATAGTTTCTTAAAGCGCTTAGGTGAACGTTTATTTTCTCCTGTCATTTATACCTCTCTTTTCAACCCATTCAGGTTATTAAATGACTCTTTTTGAATATTATTGAGCTCTCTAAACATTTTCGATTATACTTATGAATTCTTTTTCAGACTGTATTAGAAACCTTTTCAACTGCCAAGTTTGTTACAGCACATTCCAGCAATATATCCCATTGAAGATGGACTGATAAATAATATAAATACACTGACAGTAAGATCATTTGTATCTCTCACTACTAACCATTAAAACACAAAAAATAAAATTTACGGTGTCTTTCTCAGTAAGACATTACGCTTACTAGGAAAATATATGAGTCATATATTTTCTACTTTTTCATAATACCACTAATGAGCTGAATTTATTAAAACAGAAACAGTAGTCATTATTGCATCGGCGCGGTAATACTGTGTTTTTGCTAACTATGACGATTTAGGATGCCAGTAAAGAATTACCGATCTATATCCATTATACATATATCGCACCATCCGGCACGTGGTCCGACACGAATGATTATAAAAGCTATTAAATATGTTAAGTATTCATACTTACTTCTAAAAATCGGATGTGTTTTTTTTTATGTAAAACCAGTATATTTTGATAGTGTACGGAGAGTGAAAAAGCAACTGAAGAAATAAAATGCAATTCATGTAACGCTTGCATTGAACAAAAATGCTAAAGTTAAAAGCTTAAAAGATATATTGTATTCAGTTATTTTGTTACTTAGAATAACTATGCCTGTTTATTCATGTTACTTTCGCTCCTAACGTATAAAAATAAATAATTTAGACAAACCTTAACAACGAAATTCACAATTTCAACTGTATACTGCATTTCTCAACTGAAAGTCGTATATCAGACGCAAAAAATCGGATAAGAATCGTACGTGTGCAAACAACCTTAGCCGTCACAGTTTTCACACTATGAACGTACATAACTGTAAAAACGTTTACGCGATTGGTGCGTCGCGTCGCACGTCGGCCATCCATATTATTGTAATTATACTCAACTTTCATTCTCGCGACGCGACAGCGACCTCTGGGACCGGGACGACCTTAACCGTTACTTGGCTTTCACTTTTCCCACAATGATACCAGTTCGTCGAGGTCGAGACTAGAATCCTGTTAAAATAGTCATTACTGTCTATTGATTTCCTATAATTGTTGTTAGTTTGTTAATTTCAAATAAGATTTTTTCCACAACCAAATTTTTGCTTTAATTCAAACATTAATTAATATAAATGCTCATCTATCCTTACATGTACATTTTGTGCATTGAAATATTTCTTCTATTCACATTTCACAAGACATGAGTAAACTCAATAATATGTACTGGTACTAGATGTCTTCGATCAATATATTGTAACGTGCCATCGAATCGTTTATAATCGTCGTCATATCGTTGTCGTGAACAAAAAATGTCCCCCTTTATTGGCATGGCACACAATACGGTGACAGCCCCTTGCCTCGCGCTTAACACGCGATTCGTGTAGTCATTCGGTCGTGCGCCAACATTCCGTTAGTTGGTTACACTCGCGCCTTCACTTTTCACTGTTTTGCTCACAAACAATGCGATAAATAAAAATATTTAATTGAACTTAGTTTAAAAATTGAAATCACTTAGTACTCGCAACTGCCGCTCAATAAAGACGCAACTGAATAAAAAAACTTGACGTACATTTTGGCGGGATTTGAAAATGGGGCGCTGTTATATGTTTGTTATGACGCTCTTTCTATTGGTGTCGTTTTGTGAAATGAAAAGGAGGAAAATGGATTATCCTACAGACAAGCAGCTCACGTTACAAAGAAAGGAGACAACACCCGTGGATTTCACAAGACTGGTCGTGATGAGGGTCGTGTATGGGATGGCGAAGGTCCTAGGGTTTCAAGAGCCAGTCAGTGAAATTTTAAATGGTGCATTTGTTCCTCCGGGCGCAGACGATGATGACGATTTCGACGATGACGATGATGACGGCCTTTTTGATGATTATTGATTTTACTACAATTATTCACATTTAAATTTTATTTTACGAATTGCAAGTGTATGGAATAATAACATCAGCTTGCTTAAATTTTATCTTCTTTTGACACCAAATATAATGCATTTATTGTTTTACAATTTTAGTGATCTAATTTATTTTAATTTATATTACATAAAAGATAAAGTATTCATTTAATAATATTTGTTGATTGTATGTGAATTTGTTATTAAGTATTTATTCAATTTAAGTATAGCTCATTAATTTATTGTCATGTACCTGGATAGTAAATAACGTATTTTTGTATAATTATAATCTTTTAATTAATGTAAATAATCCTAAAATATGTATTATATAAAAATTTATAATAGATTTTATTAGCACTGAATGATACCACATTTATTTTTAATTGTATTAAATTGTAATAAAGGAAAATATAATGTTGGAGTTGGTGGACACAGGTGATTTTTTTAACACTAAATATTTGTATTGTACTTCATGTGATGTGTCCTGTATGCCATAAACAAGACATAATATATGAGACAAGGAACCCTTATAAAAGAGATTATTATACAAGTGGACACAACCATCAGAAATATTAATAGGACAAAGATTGACATAATATAATTGCATACTTGATTTGGTCACAAGTCTTCATTACAATTAAGAAACTGAGTTATTATCAACAAACTCTCCATCTTCTGAGGAAACAATGTCATCATCAGTATTTGGTTCTTCTGTTTGTTCTAACGCTTCTGCACTGGTATCTAAAAACCCTTTCATTTTTCGTATCAAATCACCCCAATTTAACTTTAACTGACACTTTGGACAATCCCCATCAATGGGCACATATTCTCCCGGAGCTAAGAATTTGTCAGCCAGACATGTTATATGAACAACTAAATCACAATCTGAGCTTAAACATGTTAATTGTTCTTGGACATTCAAATAACTAGAACACAATAAACATTTCGCCTGCACAGGGCTTGTCCCACTGTTCTTTTTAGTTGTTTTCAATTTCCTGGTTCTAATAGGCCCATGGCATATTTTCATATGATCAGGTGGTTTTTTTTCAGTCTGAAAAATATACTAATAAATAACTTAACATTATTATTAAATGATTATACTTATATTCTACTCCAGACTGCATCATTGGTCAAATGATTGCAATTACGACTGTAGTTCAGGAGGTCCTGGGTTCAAATCCCAGTTTGGGTACTATTGGAGTTCTCTAATAAAAAATTTGTAGTAGTGACTCAGAGTCTGGAATTGTGCCTGGTGTATGGCAATAGGCTCACCACCTATTCCATACGACTTAAATGTAACTGGTGAAACATAGAAGTATAACACACTCCACTGCCTACCCCTTCAGGGATTACAGGTGTGATGTTATGTTGTAATATACACCAAATTGTTTAACACAACAATATCAATACCATTCATTGCATATGGAAAATAATTTAAAAAATATCTCTTTACATTAAAAAATATCACTTTGCTAATAGATTGTTAACAAGGTATGCCAAATAAATGATTGTTATTAGCAAAATTGTGTATTATAAAGCAAAACATAAAATGGCAAAACACAATAAGATATAATTACTTGAAATTCCACAAAGAATTCCTTCTCCAACCATCTTATAATCAGTGGTAGACGATTCCATGGACTTACTATTAACATCTCACTTAATACTCTGATTTTAAATTGAAAGTCTGATTCGGCCTGGCGTTTTTTTAAATTCAGATGTTCCAATCTCATAGTCTTATCTGGATTTTGCCATGCCCATTCAAACTAAAAAAAAAACATTTTTTAATTAAGAAGTGATTTTTTTCTCATTTAGTTTGACTGACCAAATGTCATTCAAACTTGATGTTAACATTAATAACTCAACTCTAATTTATTGTTAACTATTTTGACCATATAGTACAAATATTAAATAATTAGATATAGATATGTTATGACGTTCTTTAAGTGTACTTAAATACCTTATAATGAATAACAACTTTGGAATTTGAATTTTGAATGTCAGATGTAAATATAATATTAAAGTTTACTCACTCTTAAAGCAGATATGTTGCTTGGAAATCCATGGATTATCATAACCATTTTCCTAAAACAACATATACAAATTTCTGAACTTTGTTCAGAATGGCGCCTTCTACTACACAAAATATTGCCAGGAATGCCAACAAAAGAATTTTTAGCACAACACAGCCATGTCCATTAAAATACCATTAAGGCTACATTGCAAACTACCAATGGAATCATACTTTCTCAAATGACAATCAAGCTTTTTGCATCAATGCCATTTCATCTGCAACTTGAGAAGTTCTACATTAATACCTGATAGAAGGTAAGTGCTTAATGGCTTAATATTGTATTTAGTTGCAAGTAAATCATCTATATATCAATCATTATATAACATGTTCCTTAAAAAATTCAAAAATCTATTCAAAAGTTGGCAGACTTCACACACCTTAGAATATTTTTTTTCATATAAATTCTAAGGTGTACGGGTTTCTTCACCATGTTCTCCTTCACCGTTAGCTGTGATATTTAAAAATAAAACGCACTTTTGTAAAGACGTGCGCGCAATGGATTTGAACCTAGTACCCCCGGAATGTAAAGCTGAATTCTTTACCACTACGCTATCACTGCTTCACGTACGTGAATTTACATTCAAAGTACGTAAATTAATGAAATAAAGATTTCCAAATTGGCGGGAAAATGTTCAAGTCTTACCAAGGTCCTCTATTATTGGTTCGATAAGCTCCACCAGCCCAAGCGCCTCTGTTATGCTGTGCAAGACGTCTATTTGGGTTTCTAGTGTAACCAACATAAGTCTTGCCCTTATATTTATTACTAATATTGTACAGTAAATACACTCCATAAAATTCTACTATTATATCTGGATCAGACATTCTTTTAGAACATTAAAAGTAAATTGGTGTAATTTAACTTTTAGCTTAAACCAGAGCTCTGAGTTATTATTTAATATAAAATATTGGATACTTAGAAATACCAACTAAACATTTGAAAAAACGTTACAAACTTACAACATATTACATCGATATCCACAAACTTTTGACATTGACATTATGTTACCTTCAGATGTTTATATTTTTAATTGGGCTCTGATTATACAATAACAATATATATTAAGACGACTGCAATTAAATACTTAGAAAATTATCAATACTTCCAGCGCCCTATAACAATAATGACAATAAGGAAACATTAATGTAAAAATTTTTAAGATATCTACCAACCTTAAGTAAAATGCAATCATATATATATTTTTTTTTTTTTACTCAAAGTTTTTTGTATAATATGGGATACATATTTTATATTGTAGTAAAGTCACTTTTTCACAGCTATATTCAAGCAATATTCATGTCATTTGTTATAAAACATTATAACAATACAGTATTATTATACATCAATCTAACAGCATGTTTATTAATACATTGTTAACTGCTGTTACTGAAGAAAACCAAAGCCGATCATTTTTTAAAAAGTACAATGATTGAATCAGAATGACTAAAAGTTACCATATTCTAGGGGTTTCACTTAAAAAGCATCGATGTGTTTTTTTGATGCATTCCGTCGAGACTATGCATCAATATAATCCGATGCACCGGGTAGAAACATCGATGTTTTCTAAAAATCGAGTTCCTTTTCTAACATTGCAGCAAAAAACTGTAGTTAGTTCCTTGACAATCCATACAAAAAAAAACATAATTTTTAGATAGGTATCTATTACTCCAACAATAGTACTTTTCCTGTCTATACGTCTTTGTGTGTTAACGGATATTGCAGGAATCTATGTAAAAAAAACTATGAAAAATTTAAAAAAAATGCAACCAAGCTAATCCAAAATGATCCAATTGTCGTTTATTAAAAAAAGGCACAATGACAATATTTTTTGTTAAAATTTAGAAAAAGTACAAATATTAAGCAGATCTTAGATTTTCATGCAAATTGTTAATTGAAAAATAATTGTTACCACGGCTCCTGCAAAACTATTCAAACGTTGGGAAACATTAAAAAGCACCGGTAAATCGAATACAAATAGATCGCTGGCCTACCCGTAATAATTCCTTATTTTCAAAGTAAAAAAAAAATGCATCTACAATTAAAGAAATTCCGCCATTGAAAAAATTACATTACGCTTGTAATCCCCGAAAGGTAGGCAGAGGAGTGTAGTATGTATACTCTCACGTTTCACCAGTTGCGTTTAGTCCTGTGGTGTGCCTATTTACATACACCAGGTACAAATCCAGACTCCGACTCACTAATAGAAATTTTAATTTAGAAAAATCCGATAGTACCCGACCCGGTCGCCTGTAATTTTTTATATCCAGTAGAAGGTATAATCATTAGCTGGTTATCATGGATTCGATGTTTTATGTAAAAACATCGATACATCGAGTAAATCAACTGCTTTTGATGACATCGGATCGATTCGATGCATTGTACTACATCGAGTGAATTCGATGCATCATTGTAGATTGAATATCCCTTTCCCTTAATTTACTGTGCTTTGCGGTGCTGAGTGCATGGTAGACCCTAATATATTTTAATTGACTTGAAAAGCATAATGTTGCTCAATAATAAACAAACTACTTGGACAATCCATTTATTTTGAGAGTTTATTTATTTTTTAGTTAAACCCTTTTATTAGAGAGTATGTGAGTCCATTTCTCCAGACCCCAATCGCCTCCGATTCAAAGATGTCGGCAGGATCTTTAAAGGGAAATAAATTGTCAATCTGCGAACTGTAAGTAAAATACCTACGTTATGTCGGGATTGCGTTGCTATGAATAAAATAATTTTAATTTATATTGTTTTTTTTAAAATGTAGAGAAATATCTACTTTTGTAACTGGCTTTTAGATAATAAGCAGAGCTACGTAAATGTTAGTTTGCATATAATATCATATAGCATTGTATAGTAAGTCCTTGTTCCTCACCCTTGTGTCTCATTGTATCTACCACATTTTGTACTGTTACTGTATGCTGATTGCAATAATTTATGAATATCTAGTTTATTTTTCTAAACAATTATTTGACATTAATCTAAGATTTGGTGCCTGGTATCCAACAAAAGACAATTGGCACAAAAAGTCTCAATTGATTTATAAAATTTTGGATTGTCTGATCACTGAAAGTTGACTGAGTATTACACCTGTACGTTAGTATTTAAGTGATGAATATAGTAAAATTTACTGCCAGGTTGGTTGTGGGGTTGCAAGTGTGCCTGCTGATTCCTGAGTTGGGTACTATTGGATTTTTCTGTCTTAAAATTCCTCGTAGAAATTTTCTAATAGGCTCAGAATCTGCATCTGTGCCTGGTACATTGCATTACCTATTCCACAGTAAGACGTAAGTTTAACTGAAATGAAATATGTGTGTTCTATACTTCTCGGCCTATCAAATGATGCTTCAAACAAAAAAAACAGGGTATAGTCAGACAACAAGTACTCGTAAAGTTTGCCGATTTATATGATAGCCAACACCTACATTTTGTCAATGATGTACAAGGTCTCTAAACAGATATTTATGAAACTACAATTGATATAAATTGCAGTCAGTAATCTACAAAATTTGACATTGGAAGTTAGCCAATGGAGTAATTTACTGATACTACACTATTAGTACTGTCATACACTTAGTGTACTACAATATAGACTAGTATAATTATAGATAGTGTTGGCCCAATTGATTTCTGACAATTGACTAAACTATATTTCAGATGTGGGGAAACTATAAGCAAGTATTGTTGTCCTCGCTGTGATGTATTCTACTGCTCACTTAGTTGTTACAAATCAGAAAAGCATTCACAATGCTCAGAAAGTTTCTACAGAGATTGTGTTAATGAAGAACTTGCAAGCCACAATGTTGATGATGAATCCAAAAATAAAATGATAGACATATTAAAGCGGATGAATGATGGTGAGATAGAGGAGCTAGAGGAAGAGGAAGATATTGCAGAAATAAAATCTGATTCAGACGATGAAGAGGCAATAGATTTGAAAGAACGGATGAAGGATATGAATTTGGATGATGCTGAAGCTGTGTGGGATGCTCTCACCGATGATGAGAGGAATGACTTCCAAGCACTGTTGGATAAATGTAAGGTGTTTGTTTATTAAGGTTTTGGTTCAGGATAAAAACATAATAATTGGTTATTAACTACATATTAGTTTCCAGTAGCAAACTTTTAGCGTTGTCATGATTTAGAGAGCACAGTAGAGAGTCAGATTTTATGATATTATTGATTAATCAAACCCTATGGGAAATCTTCTATATTTATCTTAAAAAATGGGGCAATCAAACTGTTATCTACATTAATAGGTGTACACAATACTACAAACCTAATATTACCAAGTTAATATTTAAAATGTACAGTTATTGTTATAAATGTTTTTCATTTCTTAAAGCAAGAAATGTCACTACATTTTAAAACCATAAAGATGACACTATATTTATAATTAAACATAAATTATACAGGTAATGAAAACTCCATAGTGCCACAGTGGGAGCCTTGGTGGATGTATCGCAAGCGAGGCAAAAAAGTTGAAGAAGTTAAAAAGACAAATGAAGAAGAGGAAGCTCTGAAGAAATGTCCTCCTTTCAAAACTGTTTCGGCATTCAATGCTCTTACAGTAAGCACCAATTATTGGTATTCTGTAACTATTACATGTTACAGTTTTGTGTTCAATTGTTGCATTTCTAACTAATATGTTATATATAACTAATATATTATTAATACGTACTACAATGGGCTAAACACCTATAGCAAGACACTCAGCAGTATGGTACAGTGCTGTATGTTATTTGCAGAAAGCCCAGCCTTCACCAGCTATCAAATTTAACATAGCCAATGTGCTGGCTTCATATGTATTCATTATGAGACATTTTAATGGGGAAGTAGAACCACTTGAAGGAGTGGCGTATCTTTTGGACATCTGCGCGAATGTGAAATCTAATGCGAACTTTAAGGACCCAGCCACTGCAGTGGACTCTGTAGCACAGCGGTGTCGTCAGGTAATTTCGTCATAAAAATAGAAAGGTATATTTTTCCTACTAGACTGAAAACTAGTATCATGCATGATAACATCTAAGTTGTCTTTGTATTTGAATTCTAAGTACACAAGTAAAGTAGTTAGGTAGGTAGGTAAACTTTTTCAAGTATTACGAAAATGAAAACTACGCGAGATTTAACGCGGAAAGACCGTAAGCGTCGTTTAGACTGCGTGACTTACGCGTTTGATTGAGTTGCAATGAATAGCAAATAATCCACGCACTTTTTTTTTCTTTGCTTTTATTAATCGTGCCTTTTTAAGTTTTAATGTTAACAAGTCTTAATTTTTAGAACATGTTCTAAATAGTAGAAACTGTCGTTTGGCGAAAACTATGATTGATTACATTGCATTCATTTACTTTCCAGAGTTTAGTAATAGATACAGATGAACCAAGCTTAGATGTCATGAAGTTTGACACTTACCAACTACTGCAAGGGCCCAGTGAAAAAAATAAGTCGTTTTACTGCAAAGCAGCATTGTCTCATTTGATTGACATATTAAGAGCAGCAAAAAGTTCTTGTAAAAGCACTAAAGTTAATAGCAAGCGTAAAAGGAAGGGAGCATTTTCTAAGAGATTTCCGGACCATACTGCAAGTGATTTTAGCAAACTAGAAGTGAGCCAAATTAAGAAGATTATTAAGAAAGTCGAATATTATTTGTCCTTTATACAGAGCTGTGGTATTGATTTTTAATAAGTTAAAAATATCTTAAATGAACTTGTTAATTATAAATGATGATGAGTTGTTTACTATGTAGGATGGGAGGGGTTAGCTTAGTGCTCTTATAAGAATCTCTGATATGTACCAATTCCCCTTTATTTTTTTTTATTTTTTTTTTGCGCCCAGACAGTGAAAGGGCTACCCTCCGTGCGGGAGGGAGGTGGTGAATGCTCATGCATTCCACTGCGACCGATCGTAGTGGATATGTGGGACTCACGTTACAGCACGTGCCTTACCCACTAAACACCACCTTGAGGGATAGGGGGGGGGGATTGGCTTTGACCTGAGGGGTTTCTAAGCCTTCATCGACAGCGCCCCCCTCTTGGGTGATCGAGGGGGTGCAATTAAAAATAAAATCACCTCCTACTTATACAAACGCCAGAGTACATTCGTTCGCGTGATTCAGGCATAAGAACCGCCATCTATTGGCGGCTTTCAACATTAACTTTGTACAGTACCAACTAAAATTAATTTGAAAGGTTCTTTGAGTAAAGATTTAGCCAGAGGTACGGATGTGAACCAGTTATCGCGGGTAATATTCCTACATGATCCATGGATACTTTTCGATAATTCTTCCATGAAATATTATCCAAGAAGAAGTCCATTTATTACTGTTCTTTTACCTATATAGGGAATGGCATCAAACATATATTTTGTTGAACTGTCACATATCATAGATATTTTAATGCATATTTGCTGGGTTTAATTGGTATGTACATTCGGAATGGACACCGTCCTCTAAATCCTAATAATTGTTCATCGACAGTCACATGAGATCCTGAAGTATAGTTTATCCTGCACTGGGTAATAAACAAATTCCGAATTCTTTTGATGGGAGCAAAAACATCTTGATAGCATAGGAGCGTAGGACGTATAGATGTGTCATCAAATCGGAGAGATGGTAGAAGAAATACAAATCGATTTCTACTCATACCGGATACGTAGCGTGTGCCAGAGAATGAAATGTTAAACAATTCAATAGTCGTGAGATGGTTGTCTTTCATTGCGGTGGTCAATGTCAAAATTCCATTAAAAGCTTTCACCTCGTCAAAATTAGTGGCTCTGAAGGTAGCAGATGCATCATTCAAGTTTTGTTTTTGATGAATCTCAACATTGGTCCAATTCACTATTTCGCTTTCTACACATTCTAGTTGGTCCTCTCGATACTCGTACAGTATTTAGAGCAGAAGTTCTTGTCTGAGTACGTCACTTTATTTTAGACCAGCAGTGGTTAGTTTTTCCTTTTATAGATCTTTGAGGCAATATGATAATCCGATTTGACGTCGAAGTTGAAGGACGATGTTCTGTATTATTTGTAATACTTTCGCTTATCCCTGAAACTTATTCTGAAAGAAACTCGTCTACTGAATGAAGTGAGTCATTTTGACTCACGCGCTCTTCACTCTTTCATACTTTGAGCAATTTGTTGGGTGTTTGAACACTCCTGTGCAGATAACTCTGAATCTGAACTGGATCATATGCTTGAAGAAGAAGATGAGGACGAGCTCGAAGATGAAGACGATGATGAATTGACATGAAATTTGCTTTATTCGAAATATAATCTTCTGGCATTATAAATTAAATATGACTTCTGGCATATGACCGCCACGGATGACTTTTTTCAACATTTGTAGCCGTATATCGGCAATAACGCGGCGAATGTTGTCCTCCAAGTGGTCAATTGTTTTGGGCTTATCAACGTAGACTAGCGACTTCACATACCCCCAAAATAGTCTTGCGGCGTTAAATCGCACGATCTTGGAGGCTAATTCATGGGTCCGAAACGTGAAACTATACGGTTACCAACGGTTCCTTCAATAAATCAATTGTGACATGAACTGTGTGACATGTTGCGTCATCTTGTTGAAACCACAGTTCCTGCACATCATGGTTGTTAAATTGATGAACAAAAAAGTCATGGCTCTATAGCGGTCACCATTGACTGTAACGTTCTGTCCAGCATCGTTTTTAAAGAAGTACGGGCCAATGATTCCACCACCCCAAAAAGCCGACCAAACAGTCAGAATTTCTGGGTGTAACGGTGTCTCAACACACACTTGAGGATTATCATCACTCCAAATACGGCAGTTTTGTTTATTGACGTATCTATTCAAACAAAAGTGAGCTTCATCACTAAACAAAATTCGCTTATGAAAATCGGAATCAACGGCAATCTTGTTTTGGGCCCAATCTACGCCTTGCCAGGTGATCGTGTGGCTTCAATTCTTGCCCCAGTTGAATTTTGTAAGCACGCAAACAAAGATCTTTCTGCAAAATCTTCCGTAAAGTGGATGGACACATATCCAATTCCTGTGCACGATGGCGGATAGATTGATTTGGGTCTTCCTCTACGCTACGCTCTACAGCAGCAATGACTTCTTCTGTACACAATATGAGAGGAGACACATATTCCAACAGTGAAATGACAAATGGGTCGATAATTTTTTTTTATATATTTGCTGTAGTACTCCCTATCTCACACGTAGGGTAATTGGCTCGTTATCACATCAGTGCGCAAGTGACGTCTGCTCTCGCCCGTGGACTATGTGACTAATCACCCCGTGTACCCGAGACAACGTCATGTTTACTAGATTGCAAACAATACAATTGCCTTTCCACGTCAAATGGAAAGATAGCTTTCCAACAACCAAGGCCTTTTGAATTTGACTCCAATGTTTTATTAGTGCCTAAAACATGCCTGTGAAGAGTTACTTGAGGAACACAAATGTTTTTGAGGCCAATAGCAGCCTATTTTCTTATTTCGAACTGCCTTGATAGCCATCAAAAAGAAAGCCTTCTTCATTGATTCCGTACTCCAAGATTGTCGATCAGTCGTCCATTTATAATCACGTGGCATATTTATCTGAAAAAATTACATTCCTACGTAGTATAATACAAAAGCTATGGATAAACTGACATATCTATGCCATTTTGTCCGTTACATATGTATCTCGTTTTGTCCGTAGAGCGTTTTAAAACAATAAAATTTGTAAATATACAAAGAGCTTGTAAAGTGTGAATATCTGTCGTCGGCTATGATACCAAGACGAATGAAATGCATACGTTCAAAAGTTAACAGATTATAAAGGGCCGTTATGGCCGCATGGTGTCACTGTCAGTTTCGCTTTAAAAGCCGCCAAATTAAAAAAAACCATCTTATGTCATCTTGTACATATGTATATCTCATTTTGTACGTATTTCCCCTACATACAAAAGATTTTTGTTACTTTTGCTGCTCCTGACGTACGTATCGATTAATTATCACATGTTATCTGTACTATAGAGGAAAACGTAATTTGCTATCGGCAGACGACCGTTGCGTCGCGGCAATTAGCCCGAACTTCTCCCATTTACATGTTATAGGGAAACTTTAGGCCCTCAAGAACTCCCAATTTCAATACGATTTCTTTTTAATTTCATACACTCCGACAACTTTGCCAACTTTCAGTCGAATTTTTCATCGTAAACTTTTTGCAGTGGGCAATCTGACGCTTTATTGAATTCGTTGAAGTACTATAGACGTTATTTAAAATTCCGTGGCCGATGTCTGGTGAAAATTAAATAATTAGTTTGTTCGATAGATTTTTTATAATTCCGTGTTTTATAATTTGTAAAAGTCACATCTGTACCCAGTGGATTGCAATAGACTCAACACCTATTCCTAACCGTAAATCTAACTGGTGAAATATGAGAGTGTAGAATACTATACTCCTCTGCCTTCCTCTTCTGGGATTACAGGCGTGATGTTACGTTTTTCTTTTTATAATTAGTGTGCAGTCCAAAGACAACACAAATAAAAGCTTGTTTATTATAGCTAGATAATTATATTTGCTTAATCTTTACAGTACACGATAATTATATTATAAATGCTATTTGGGGTGTGTACGGTACGAGCGGACCACGCGAACTGTCCGTTTTTAGGCGC
>DWME01002784.1:0-19912 GCA_018244795.1 Parelbella ahira ahira | reverse complement strand
ACACCGGGCACAATTCCAGACTCCGAGTCACTACTAGGAATTCTAAATCAGAAACACCTAATAGCATCCGACCCCGGATTTGAATCCAGGACCTCCCAATTGGCAGTCGTGCTTGCAACCACTCGACCAACGAGGCAGTCGTATATAATATATTTGGCGTTCAAAATAATTGTACTGAACAACATTCTGAAGCTTTTTATGTATATAACACGTATAGTGCTCTATTCGTCCGTTATACTCTGTTATTCACGTGGCGCTGTCACGCATGGACTGCCCATTGTCATGCAATATCGCAATGCAATTGCATGATAGCACCAAAACACAAACCTATAATAGGTACGATTATTGGTAATTATTTGCGTTATTATTTTAACACGGCCATTTCAGTGACATGACAGCAGTCCTAGGGCACTTTATGCCCTTAATCGTGGGTTAAACGTGAATGTAAAAATAATATTATTTTTATTTACGTATTCAATATGAGAATTAAATCACATTTTACACTTCGCAAATGATATTGCATCCAGTATTCATATGATTGGGGATTGAATTGAATTGATTTGTGGCAAATTAGTCAAAATTTTGGAGTGAATATCTGTTTTTCATTATGATATCTTAACTGAGTAAAGATGTATTATACATTAGCAAGTCCCATTAAAATGATTGTTTATGAATTGATATGAATTGATTTTAAATTACCAGCGATAATAGTATGGGAAAACGATTTATTAATAAAATGCAACTCTGCTTGCCACGATCGACGTCTTTCGCGACGATCAACACGCTTCACCTCTCGCCTCTCTCTATTCAAACGAATCACAATAAAGTTAAGTATATACACTGCGTTAATTTAGTTCCAGTGCCATGTTTAATTCGGGATTTTCGAAACGTAACCTAATATTAAGTTTTATTAACTAAATTATACCCTCCTCTGTCTACACCTTCGGGGATTATAAGCGTAATATTAAGTTTTTTACTAAACTAAACAGACAGACAATAAAATTAGATGCAATTTTTATGTGGTCCTTCGTATTTCAAAGTAGAAACTGACGAATCAGTTTGAGGATATGGTGGGAAATAGCGCAGCCAAGGAAGGCACTGGTGCGTTCTTATGGAGATGCGTAGACTTCGCCGTAGCCGAGCAAGCTTAAGTGGGTAAGGCGTTTACATAACCCTATCATATCCCCCGAAAGATAAGTAAAATATGACATTGCCAGCCCGAAAAGGGCAATGTCACACGAGGACCGAGGTGTAGCTGTTTAACTGTTAGGAATAGTAACACACCTGTGACTGACCCCATATAAAAATAGCTGTAGAGAATAGACGAGAATAGACATAATACGTTAGACGTAAGCAGCAACGGATATTAAGTGGATGGTTTTTTGTCTGTTTCATCCGTGTAATGTAAAAACGCATCGTCACGCAAGCGAATCTCGTAGAAATAAAAGTAAGAGTTTAATATTTTATTTTACAATTATGCAACGTTTATCAGCGGTGACGGAACACAGCACCCACGACTTCGCAATGAAATATTTTACGGCCTTGTTATGATCTATGAGATACGGTTAATATTTTCTAATAACCCTCGAGACGCGTTGATAAATGGGCCTTGTAACAATTAATTGTGCAATTATAAATGGCTCGTTCTGATAACGGTTAAAATTGTTTTAAAAATACTCTATGAAAAAATGTAATAAAGTATGAAGGCACACGTTAGGTTTGTAACGATATATATATAGATGTTTGATACTTGGTGTTGTCTGTCTTGAAACTCTTGGGACTTGGCTTGACGATGTAATAATATGAATAATGAACGAAAATCTTTTGAGACATCGTTGGTAATACATTCAAGCGTCGTAACGTCATTACACCATAAAAAGAACAGATATGGTCATCGGAGTTGCCAAATATTTGTTAATTTAATATATAGTACTTCGAATATTAATGACAATTAATTAGTTGTGTAGCTTTATGAATCTGTGTAGCTCTGACGAGACTTCAGACTGCAGACACTTGGCTGAGTCACCGCTCGTAGCCAAATTATCACGACAAATTTCGTGCTTCGGATGGCAGTTTAAGCAATCAGTCCTGGTTTTAACCGCGTTAGGACACAAAAGTTAGGAGTATAGAGGATCATAAAGGCGATTTAAAAACGTGACAGACGGGTTGATTCGACTCATATCGTATTTTATTATGCACTGGAGCGGAGGATTGCGTTTAAGGTTTACCGCGAGGCCTAATGTGCAGACTCCATATTTAATAGTGGGACGTAGAAAATATATATTTTCGGTTTACGGTATCGCCGTACATTGTCATGGTAAATTTCAAATCACTGTTACAAAATATGCGAGAAAACCTGCACTTGGCCAGCTTGGAAGACTATACCCTCACACGCTTTCATTCTGGTAGGAGATCTGTGTCGAACAGTGGAAAGATAAAAGAGTTCGCGGTTATAAAAAAGAACAAATGGAAAATATCATTCATTATATTATAATACGAATACATTTTCAATTCGAGATGCAATAAAAGAATCATGTCTTCCTGCAATCGCGCTTCCAGGACAGCAAAGATTTTACTTCGAATTTAATCTTTACATAACCAACTTTGAAATCATATTAATGTTTTTAAAAGACTTCAGAGCCAACGTTCTCAGTTAAATTAGAAGCTCCCATATAATAACAGATTCCGTGCACCGTGGGGAGGGTTGAGCTGGCGGGGTGTGTTGTGGGTTGGTGTTGATAACCTGGATCGGGAGCGAGGACGCAGTGCGCGGACCTTGCAAAGCTCTGACTACATCGAGACTTGTAGATTACATTTCTACAGAAGAGACACAGCGATCATAAATGATTTTTCATTAGCACCTTAGAAAACAACACGGATTAAATACATATGCTTTTGTTAAACAATTTTCATTAAAGTTAAAATTTTAAATTATAGTTAAAGTTAAAATTTTAATTACAATTGTTTCCAAGGGCATAATAATCACATAATCACTCCGACTCTTAAGCCGCAGAGAGACAAAGGCTTTTAATGTCTTCGTTTTTGACAGCAGTTCCATGTTACATGTTTCATGTTGAAATAATTGTTTTTATACACATATGTTACTGCCACAAGTGAAACCAGGGCTGGGTTTAAAATGTTAGTAGGAAGATATAAAAAATTATATCAACACATAAAAGGTTAAGGAATTAAAACAGCTGTTGATTGCATGTTTTCATAATTTTATAAGCACTTAGAGCTTGCGGCGAATGAGTGGTTAACAAGAAAACAGTTACGACGTATGTGATATGAGCCTCTTATCTTAATCAGTTAACAACTATTGCAACCGTTAATTATAGGTCACAGGCACGGACTAAGACAAATAGATGATTCTATATATTTTATGATCGTTCTATAAATAAAGCTTGCACTTTAGACGCATTTGAGAGTTAAGTAGAGTAAGGGATACAAGTAGGTAATAATGTCACACTTCGTTGGACCTACTGTGAGGTTGCTTAGTTTATGCCCAAACGAACTTCTATTATGCATTTTTATGTGGACGCTTATTAAAAGTTAAGATAAGATTTTTGAGTTTACAGTGCACGACATTAAATAAGTTGTTTCAAATTATTGTTCACTTGTGACGTGATTTGTATTTGAAATGAATTATTTCAATCAATCACGCTAACATCATACAACTGAAGAAGTAGAACAATGTCCTGTACAATATTTAATATATGTATATTTTTTAAAATTATGAGTTAAAATTTGTAATTTTCATGCATTCCTTAATTCTCGGTTTCCAGTGTTTTTACATATATATTGTTGAGAATAGATAAAAGTGCTACGAATTATTAAATGAAGGATTTATCGCCATTTTACATAAAAATCAGCAATTTAAATATAATAATAATATGGTACCGCTATGGTAATTTTACCGTCACGTGCTGTTTGGCGACACTTAGTAAAATTATGAAAACAATTTAAACTGCATTTTCTATCAATATTCATTATAAATTTCTTTGCAGAAAGATGTATATGTGTATTAGCAATACAAAGCTTAACAAATTCGTACTACATTTAGCAAACTATAAAGAATATATTCCTGCGGTTCATACTAAAAGTGAGATAGATTTCTATGCAGTTCGTTGACTAGTCTGCCAGAGTGGTATCATGGAGTCATTGACATAAAGGGGTGGTTCCGAAATTCCTCCTTAGGGTGAATGGGTCTTTTGACCTCGAGTTCGCTGCGTGTGATGGGTGAATGGACCTACGTTGGTAGATTATGTAACTTTTGTTTCATCTGATCTCATGTAGTGAACGAAATTTCAATAAAGAATACTCACGTGCTAAATATACTATGAGTACTTAGAGAGCTACAAGACTGTACCTTTTTAAAGGACTCTGTGTCGCAGAAGTGCAAGGAAATCTAGTTTTTTTAATCAGAATTTTTGGATATATAAATAATACTGTATTTTTAAGTAGCAGATTAGTTATGTCATTTATTTATGATATAATTTAAATTGTGATACGCTTTGACTCTCTTACAATATTCTTTGTAGAGTTGAAGTTTCGAAATACAAATACAGGCACGGCAATATTTTTGAATTTGGAACTGAATTGTCTAACAATATTCCATTAATGAAAAGACAGGGGACTCTCTAAAACAACCGGTAATAAGATTCTGTGCTGGGGATAATAAAGACATTACTTCTAAAATTCCTTGTAAGGGTGAAAGTAATGCTTAACTTGTAATTTGAGTGTTATGTAAGTCACCTGCTTACCGTTTGCTCGCATCTTAGGGAGTAATCATGAGGTTTATCATTGGCACCATGTCAATACTAACATCCCTTCAGTGTTTACTTTACAGTGAAAGTACAGTTATTAAACAGTGAAATGCGGGACAAATGTGATCTCGATTCTTTGTGTACTTGAGAATCCTATAAAGTGTGTACACTGAGTTATTCATCATTTTCACGCGTGAACTCAGTCGGCGTATCTACGAGTACAACTACGACTAACCCACTCATGTGAACGAGGAGAATTTTTTTTTAAATATAAGCATCTGTTTTATTTGAAATTAAATTAATGATTTTGGTTTTAGACTTAAAACCTTACAGCTAGCCTGTAATCTCCGAAGAGGTAGGCAGAAGAGTGTAGTACATTTCCACGTTTCACCAGTTACGTTTGTGTCCCAAGGAATAGGTGGTGGTGGTGAAATTTCTCTTGAACAGACTTGAAACTAAATTAAACCATTGATGGAAAAATAAACACCATTGTGAATGGTTAAGGTAATTTAATATTTTAGAAATATTAGAAGAAAAAAATTAGCATTCGTATTTTTCTTTTATTAATTTAGTATAAAAGCAAATATATATTTTTTCATGTCGAAATACTCAAGTAGGGTGAATGGATCTTTAACCTCGGGTTCGTGCGTGTGATAGGTGAACGACTTGTGTCTGCGCATTTATGCAATATTACCTTTAGTTATATTGCAAATGTATAAAGTAACAGCGTAATAAAAGCTCTCCATTATTTACAAAAACGTACTTGTGCAAACATTTACCTGATACTACTAGTGGCCCAGTGGCGATCGAAATTCGATCGTAAATCATAAAACATTTGAGCGTTGTCTAGGTGCTAATGTCAAAGACTACGCTTATAATATAAATCTTTCCTCTGTGCTACTTATTGACAGTACTTATTATTGACGTGTCATGTCTGACATTGACAATGGGAACGTAAATAATAAATGTGTCTATGTGTGGGTGCAGTAGTGTGCTTTGCGTGTGCTATAATCCCCGAAGGCGTAGGCAGAGGAGTGTAGTACACTGCCACGTTTCACCAGTTGCGTTTAAGTTCCATGGAATAGGTGGTGAGCCTATTGCCATACATCGGGTACAGATCCAGACTCCGGGTTACTAATAGTTTCTTGGTTACTAATTTGTTTTTCGTATTCCTTTTTTCAACTTGTCTGCCCTTACGTTTTTAATTCTGTACTTCAATTAATTGTTTTATTTAATGTAAATAATTGATTTCTCCCCGTCGTTTCCTTTGTTCGTCGAACAAGAGTACGGTTTACGCCAGTGAAGCGACTCCGCTGCGAGCAGAAGGCATTTCGCTGATTGAATAGTTCTACATTGTTAGTCGGAGGCTTCTTGGCCCTTTGTTGTTGGAGTTCAATACTTATGTATACATCGATAGGTTAATAATAGAAACAGTATAATGTCGTAACCATTAGAGGACTAGAGATTACCAGATTTTTACGTTTGTATTTTTAATAAATTGACGTGTTGAGACATCTTCACATAAGGCTGTTTGATACCAAAGCGGACACAGCCCGTGTTACGGGAAGTAGACGACTGATAATCTATATCTACCTGCATATGCATTAACAAAGCTATATTTTTGCCGTCCAAATACAATATAATTAAGTATGATCACTACACAAATGTGTAGTTTGAGTGGGAATTCATCCTTAGTCTTTCGGCTGAGCAGTCAGGTTGACTAACCCCTGGACCTAGTCCAGTCAACATCCATCAAAAATATTATCGTCACTGATGCATTATGATAGTACATAGTTCCGTTCTTAATTCAATGGACGGCGGTAACTGGATGACGTGAGTTGAAGAGTGGGCTTAGCGAAGCGCCTTGTGGGAGGACTATTTAAAGAACTGTACTGATGTCAGCTGATTATGATACAATAATATGAATGAAGTCGGGGACGCTGGTGGTGTTTTAGATAATGTAATGAAATCATAAGTGGTGACGTGAAGCTCATGTGGTATTACAGTTTAATGAGGGTTCGCGCTTCAAAAGATTATTACTCAGTCTTCTTGTGCACTTTTATTGCGTAATGAATGAGAGGTCGGCGCTCCCACAGCGGGCGGGGGTGGGGATGCAATACCACCCCCGAGCCTTATTTCGGGTCATCGAGCCCGACCTCGCACCACCACGCAGTGAGAACCGTCTTGCAAAATAGAGTTTTCAGCCAGCATTAATTATTAATTTTAAAGCCCTACCTTGTTAAGGTACAGGTTTTAATTAATTTTCCTCTAAACTAGATATAACGGTGTAGAGATATGATCAGAAAGTAGAATTTATTAAAATGTTAGTGAAATTAGAGGTGCATGTGTTTTAAATGGTGTTTACTCGGAGTGCTTTAATCGTTTAACGTAATGGCTGCGCACAGGTTTCTCCATATAGTAGGAATAGTTCTACAGTTTATTTACCACGATGAGTCAGGGAGTACTGGTGAAGAAGTTATAGATAAATGATTAGAATGTGATTTCGTACGATTTTCAATATCATCATCGTTAGTTCTTTATAAAGTGGTTTATTTGAAGTGCCATTGACATTTAATATTCCGTATTTCTGGAAACTAATGTTTTGTCGAGCTCTTGAAATATAAGCCACAATAAGCTAAATGTATTCCTAATGTAATGATAATTAAGACGTATTCAACGCTTTTATCAATATTTAATACAAATAAATTAAATACAAATTTAAGTATTAAGCAAACAATTCGCGAAGCTATTTATGTGACAATCTTCCTGCAAGCATGACGCAGCGTACAAATTACGCGAAAATCGAACGAAACAAATGACATGGCGATATATTAGAGATTTTACTCCGTTAGACATTGGCCGAGAGTAATATAAGATACGCCCAAAACGCAAATTCAATGACAACATTTGTGAATACAAATGAATTTGAATTAGAATTTCCTATATATAATTTATAATATATTATTTCCCGGTATAAAATTTATTAATAATGTAGTTTATATGACCATTGATCGTGTGAAAGGTTCGTCAAAACTGTGGTTTAAATCAAACCTTGTCATATTCGTTATGTTTGTGTGCCGCTACATTCAAAGGCTCCAAAGAACGCTGACGGCTAAGCTCTTGCATTTCAATGATTATACTGTCCGAATTTGTAACAATTGTTTCCATTTATTAAAATGTACGACCTTATTTTGGATTAAACGCCGATTGCTTAAGAAATATCGTTGAAGTTGACAATCTTTTATGTATTGCTAAGTATATTTACAAATAAAGTAATGGTTTTCTACTATTCATGACATTTTTATACTCAGTTTGTCTCATAGATTAGTTCGTGTATTTTTGATTCACGAGTTTGAATCACAGCTCTTTATAACTGATACAAATTCTACTCAGGCGTAGCTGGTAGATAAGGAGAAAATAGGAAACGTCAGATATTCGAAGTGAATAAAAACTTGGAAAAATAAATTCCGTCGATATTGTTAGCGCACACGCAATAATCGCTAATGGAGTTTTTGCGTCCGGCGAGAAATTATAACGAAACGCATTACGTTCGCAAACGCGTCTTTAGCTCTAAGGGCCGTTAGGCTCTGGCCAGATGCACTATTTTAAATTTAAAATTAACAAAAAAGTGTATCACATCAGTTTGCGAAAAGGAAAAAAAAATAGCACTATTAGATCCTCATGATACACAAAGATTCTTTTCACAACGGTAACACCGTTGTCGTGATATGAATAAAATACAGATAACATCATACCAATATAGTTAAGAAACATTTAGCAAACAGAAATCACAATCAACAAACACAAGTGACATTATTAGACAATGATTAGTCACGCAGGGTCTATTTCGCGCCGCCCTTTAAAGCCGTACATGCGAATAGAGCCTTAATCCAATGCGCGCGCAGGACAGGTGAGGAGCGATAATCTTGCGGCCGCGCTGCGCCTGCGCCTACAAACGGCGTGACCTTTCCGTAATTGAATAGGCATGCCGTTGCGCACACGCATTGTACGCACGCGATCATTTACCCACTCGTATAAAATTGCATTTTCTCCGCTAACCCCGCACACATCGGCGCCAGCTGATAAACCGAAGGTGTTTGTTTAATACTTTGTCATTACAATGAAGTAATTTAAGGTGAAGATTTGAGTAACAATATTTGGCGTATCTAAAGCCCAATTAATGTGAGCAACCTTTTGTTGTAAAGTAACTTTTTATATGTGCAAAGTCACTAACTAGCAGTTGTATCTATCTAAACGCTAACCGTTCTTAGTGATTTTTAGCTAGCTACATATATTAAAATATATATAATGTTAAATTTTTGCTCTGAAATAGCATTTAAGACGAGTAATTATCAGTTATAAACGTTCATTATATTTCATGTTGTGACATTACACTGTACATGTAACTAATAATGATTTCGTTCGCATCTGTACCTAAATCATTTGCATTGTCTTACTGTATTATTAGAAGCGATTAATATAAATAAATTTGAATACTATGGCGTTTTTAAACAAAACATATGAAAACAGACACAAATACATATATTTATTTATATTATCATTTAGATATTTGTGCGCTGGACCGATGCACCAAGTTGGCCGTCAAAATGATAAATTATTTAAGATATAAAAGCGACTTGACATATTAAATAAATAAGTATCCTAGACATTGTAATTATGACGACCCAGCCAGGTGACTGCACAAAGTACCTAGCCGACGAATACTGCTATCTTTAATTACATTTATGCAACTCGTATTAATGTGCACCGGAATTTTGTTATTTGTTAACGTATATCTACTTTAATAATTCTTTTTAATTACTCAACAATATCTTATTCGTCTGTTACGTATGAGTTAGATACACTATCGCAGGAAATTAGACAAAATAAAAACCAAAAGTTGTTTGAGAATATACGCGGTTTTATAAATTAAAATAGGAATATTTTAATGAAGGAACATATAAAAGCGCTGTGCTTCATCATCATCATCAACATCAACCTATTCCCGTCCACTGCTGGACGTAGGTCTCTCCAATTCCACGCCACTGAGCTCGATCTTCAGCTTTTTGAATCCGACAGAACAAGCCACTATGCGTATATCGTTTCTCCACCGGCTGGAGGGCGTCCCACGCTACGTTACATAATAATGCCGGTTCAAATTTAAATGTCCACGCCTTCCAGGGCGATAAAAATTCGGAACCTGGACCGCGCTTCTGTTTATATAGAGTTATTTGCCTTTTTAAGATTATATAACAGTAAAACTACACTCTGTGGAATTCACTATTAGGTTCTCAAAGAATTATGTATGCGATATCGCAACTGACCATCATGTTAGAATCCTTGTCAATAAGCGAGAAAGGTAAACCACGGCATGGTCGATGCAGGTGATGGTGACGAAAAGAAATAAACGCTAAGAAAAATTTGAAGTGCCACATTAATATATTATCAATTGTTGCCTTCTTTATATGAATCATAAATCAAATAGACGACAAACGGTATAATTCAGTAAGAGCTTCTTTGCGCGGGCGCATGATAAAAAGCACCCACGTTTAATCAAATTTATGGCCGCTTTATGCCTCGCTAATAAGATTCATTAGTGTACGTCCTTATTAGAAACTACTACAATTCGACCACACCGTGGAATAGTTAAAAACTATGAGCTAAACAAGGCGTGGATGTTTTTTGTTTACTTGCGGGTAGCACGCAAATGTGTACTATGAAATAAATAATAACAATCTATTGCTATTCACCTAATTAATTAGTCGAATTTATAATATGATTTTTTTTCTTACATACATACGTATCTTCACGTCAGGTTCTTTTCATGGTAGACAGAGAGTACGGAGTGCCAAATATCTCTATCCTTAGAGACCTGTCGTGCTTCTTCCATACAAACATAAGTACATAATTATAGTATAAATATATAGTATCTTCACGCCAAGTCCGTTACGGGGTAGGCAGAGAACACGTATTGCCAAATATCCCTAACTTAGCATATCTGCCGTGCTTCTTCCACATTCATCAATCTCTTGCTTCTACATGCATGCCGGTTTCGGAGACTAACATAATTTTTCATATGACATCATATTTATCATAAAAAGATAATTTAACTGTTTATTAAACCGTATGACTTTAGTAACCTGTATTTTACCATTTGCCTTGCCGTTTCATTGGCTATTGAACATAAAACACACGCGAGTCTATTTCGTATTAGGTAAAATGTCTGGTGCCATTGAGCTTATAATGAATAGCTTAATATTTACCTAAATCTACTCTTTTAATTATATGATTATCATATCGCTAATTGATTCAATTATAGAAGACAGTTTTATTGTTTCATATTTCAGTTCATATATTCGTTTGAGCGGAACTGTGTTTATATAATATTTCATCTTTTATTAGACTATTGAGGCGTTAATTTTATAAGTATGCTTAGAAGCTAGTGTCAATTTACATAGTAAAAGTCATTTCCCATTTGAAATATTGTATATTTCTATAAAATTATATGAGTGTTTGGGGCGTACAATTATGACGATTAGATTGTTATTTAAAATGTAAGGACAAATCAATAGTTTATTAAAAATTAGAGGGTATTGATACAAAATAATGAAATGACAGGGTATTTATAATTGCGTAAAGGAAGGAGTGATCAATGTAGAAGAAGCTGGGCAGTTGTCTAAGGATAGAGGTACCTATTTAGCACCCATTGTTCTATGCCTACATCGTAAAGAACCCGTCGTGATGATATAATAATGAATCGAGTGTCTATAATTAGTTGATACGTTCATATAAGGGTAATCGAATGGAAAACCACTTCACTAGCGGGTGCACACTTCCACTGGCCGATGCACATTTCGATTTTTCTCCTTTGATGTGTTCAGTAATGCATGAGCCGACGCTTTCATAGTATTCGCGCGGATAAACCTAATTTATAGATAAACTCACTGAGAACTTAAACAACATGTATATGTACATGATAGCAACGTGGTGTAGAGTCCGTAGGTGTGGCGTTCATTCGGTCCTGTTATGTTCATGTTGTTATAAGATAACATAATATCACGCCTGTATTTCCCCAAAAGCGTAGGCAGAAGAATGTACTACACTCCTTCGATCACTAGTCTTGTGATGCGTCTAGCCTATTGCTATACAATGGGCAAGAAACCATACTTGAAGTTACGACTGGGATTTTCAAGTTAAAAGAACCCATTAAAACTTTTGCACAGCTGTCTCACTTGCAACCATTACACTAATGAGGTATTTAATATTAGAGTGACATTATTATTTATTCTCAAAATACTCCCAAGAAGTCAACACAAAACTGACAGCAAACTTCTTATTGTTTCAGGTTATAACAACTGCAAAAACTCCAAACTAACCTAATATAAGTTCTGTTTGAAAGCGGCACGTCTGAACTTATTTGCGGTAAAAGCTTTCCCATGTAGAGATGGATTTAAAACTAAAATTTAAATTGACGTTTCGATAAAATTCGCAGAAGAGCCGTTTATTTATAGGGTATCGCTCTAGTTTCATCTTTCATTGGGTCAGCGGAGTCTGTTTATCGATTCGCTAACAGTCCAGTTAATTTTGGCAAGGTGGGCAGACTGGGTACGGATATATACCTTAATATAGTGACGGTTTCGCAGTGACGTCAGAAGCGTCTGATATAGACAGTGTGTTATTTTTGGATAGAAAACCGAAGGTTTCTGTTAGACTTTTCTATATATAGATAAAAATTTGCAAGTTTGCGTTACTGAGATTTTTAAAGAGAAGAGTTTTGAAGGAATGCGTAGTTTTTTTTATAATTGTAACTATTTTTGAAATTTATTAACAAGTAAGCGCAACTTTCCCGTCAAATAGGATTTTGTAAATTCACAATATAATATTTTCGTTAAGTCCGAATTTCATATCGTTTATCAGGAAAATGAATAAATATTTGTATTGTATTATAATACCTGGCGCTGGATGATCACGATATGGCGCAGCCTACCTAGGCATGGCCACGTGCCCTGGCCATCGAGGGACAGCAGCGTGGGCGACGCGAGAAGCCGTGCTCTGCGATGTACGTACATACAGCGTGATAATTATGGGTAAAAACCACTCGGGGGCGTCCTATGTCAAACAGTTGACTAAAATCTGCCGATGATAATAGTATTGTTATTAATTTACTTCACACAGAGTGTGAAGAATTTAATATAACAAAGAAATACTCTTTATAAGGAATTATCATAAAAATTATTGTAACGCTTAACTTAACTGGTGAAACGTGGGAGTTTACTACACTCTTCTGCCTACCCCTTCGAGGATTTTAGGCGCGATGTTACTTTTTTTTATTTTAACGCAAAAATTAACTTAAAATGTCAATATTAAATCTCGGTGTAAAACGCAATGGTTTAAATGTCTAAGTATTCATATATTTGTGTGGGTCTACGGCTTATTATCAACTGGTTATAATGTTGACAACACCGGTATTAATTTTTTCTTTTTTTTAATATGTAGCCGTACTGTATTAATTTTAATTGATTAACATAATAGCAATAAGAATACATATTACAAGTTAGTTAATGTTAATGGCTCAAAAACTTGGTACAAATGTCTAACAGACTTAACCTTTAGTTCGCGAATGCGGCGAGGAATGTTCGCGGTGCTCGGAAAGTTGAACGTTGAACTTTCGCTACTGGTTATATCCACAAGTTTGTCCGTTATTTGAAAATATTTGAATTCCGAAGCCTATTGTTCAGTGAATTTGTCTATTGCTAGGTTATTTTTTTAACATCATTTTTACTAAATGTCAGAGCACTGAAAGTTTATGTCTTAAAACAATATATTATTAAAATTGTTTTCTTTCAACGTATCATACTAGAAATAGCATACGAGAAAGATATTACTGTCTAAGATAATTAATGTAATAGATAAATCTTTAAATTTGGATAGTGATGTGAATTCCCGAACAGATTGTATTGATTTCCCAATTCGACTGAAACCCTAATATGTTCCAAATTGGGAATAATAAGTTAAGACGCTTAGTGTTTTTAGTAATACTGCGACACTCTACAGACTTAAATGTAATAATGTAAATAATTAGGCTTCTTATTGGCAGTAACAGGTGCTTCTGTAGTTAAAATCAAGTCCAAATGACTACAAATATTACAAATTGGAAGGACACTTAAGGTTTTTGTTAAAAAACTTCAGTTTTTGAAGGTCTGTTTAGGGTTTCGGGGTCATCACTTCTGTTTTCTGATTCTCTCATCATTTGGTACCTGAATTACAATAATCAAGGATATTGTAGATAATTTCATATTTTTCGCAGAACCGATAACTGGTGAAGCAGACGTGTTCTGGAGTGGAGACCGCATCTCGGTATACGTAGCGTAGGATGCCCTCCAGCTTGGTGGAGTGACGATATACGTACAGTGGCTGGCAGCGGTTGAATGCGAAGAGTTGAAGATCGAGCTCAGTGGCGTGCTATTGGAGAGGCCGATGTCCAACAGTGGACGGGAGTAGGTTGATGATGATGATAGAGAATTTCCACAAAGACTGTAACTACAAGCGCCCAGCTTGACGTCCAGAGTTATAATAACGTTTATGCCATGCAAAATAGAGTATTAATATTAAAACTTTTGTTGTTATACGATGTTTGTAATTAACTCGATCAAAACAATATGATATGTTTATATTTGGTATAGAGCATGTAAATTTATTATGTAAAAATCATTCTTATGTAAATAGTTAAATACATTTTGAGTACATAAATAAAATGATAGAGGTCTGCCGTTGTGCGTAAATCACGCAAAAACTACTGGATAGATTTCGATCAATTTTTTTAGTTGTACTTCTTAAACACTTAGTTTTTATCTGAAACAAAATTGTTATGTTAAAATTGTTTAATAAATTACAACAATCAGCGATTTTTTAAATATAAGATTGTATTTTGCCTTCAATATTGTTGGTTTTCTTCTATAGAAATGAAATGTATGTATAGACATAGAACATGTCGCTAATAATGATATTAACTTTAAATATAATAACTAAAGAAAACAAACAATGTAACAAACGTGTTCATGAGAACAGCGCAGACGAAGTCGAGGTATCCGCTAGTTACAAACGTATTTTAAAATACCTGTAGACAGATGTATACCGTTTATTAAATACATAGTTTAATGTGTAACAATATTACAATAATGTTGCAAAACTTCTGGCCGTCGAGTGACGAAAGCGCAGGTGAGCTATAACATTGTAGTATAAAATAATTAACAATAGTTGGAACAAATAATCGGCTAGTTATTTTCTACCGCGTCTGACTTTTTTGTGAATCTATTTGAAAATGTATTTATTAATCATGACTGCTTTAAATCTTTGTTATTATTATTACAATATCATTTCATGTGTTTTGCGGGGTAGGCAAGATAGGTAGGTTAGTTTTTAAATCATATTTTTGTTCACGTCACTTCAACTGTCTCACTGCTAGAGAGTATTACAGTTCTCTGCTTACACTTTTTTAGAAATGCAGGCATGATATTACGTTAGGTAGGTGCATATATACGCAAGTGATCTTGTGCAACGATGATTCAATGCAGGTGTGATGATACACGATTCCCCAACGGAGCGAGAATGTACGCAGTCAGCAGGACGGTTTTGAGAACGGGCTGGGGCGTGTGTGACCGGTCTCGCTGCTTTCGGTGATTCATACTCGTGTGAAAACTACATATTATTCTGTTCTTCGATCTTTATTATCCGTTAATATTTGTCTATGATAATGTAACGGTATATATCTGTTTAAAAGAAACCTTAAAATGTCCTGTCGTGTTTTCATTTTTTTTAATATGGAAATGTTATTGAAAGTGATGATAGTCTAGTGGTTTCGAACTCAACTTTCTAGTCCAGGGAGCCCCTTTAAAAAACCGCGTGTTTTAAGATTAAATATCTAATTTGAACGGTGAATGAAAAGATCCTGGGGTAATCTGCACACCTTAATTTTTCCATAATGTTCTACAAAGCATTCCACGGTCTTACCAAAACTTATTCAAAGAGGACATCCGTGTTCGACAGCGAAACGATTAAGGACTTGAAGATGATGATGCTGAAGTATTTTATTGCTGTTGATCTTTAGCTTATGGAACGGTAAGTATGGTTGATCTTTATAAAATATTATACGCCTTTCTAAAATTCGAAGACTATGCAAAATACTACCTACTACTAGTCCATTCTGAAAAACAATTTTAAAAGCTTTAAGGATGGCTTTTAATGAGCGTGTTGATGAATGCTTCCTGCTTCTCTCAGGTGTTGAGCATACCTGACAATAGTTTAAGTATAACAGTGTCTCTACTGTAGTCAACAGCTGATAGCTATTGTAACTGTATACCATTATTATTATTAACAGTCTTTTTGTTTATAACTGATAGATGGTATACTTTCTTTTTAAAAAAAAAAATTAAAAAAATACTGTTTCTGTTATTTAAAAAAGCTGGAAGACAAATTACAATAAGAACCTAGTAGTAATTAGAATTACTACAAAAACAAAAATGCTGATGATTCATCAACAATAATTGTAATTTGTGGAAAAAAATGAAATAAGTTTTTAAAATGAAACGTTACAAATACCCCACAAAGACAATTTAAAACAGTCGATTACAGTTTTTGAGCCTGATTTATTTTAAGACATTCTTCCTTGATACAAGTTCGATCGGCGGTCTCTTCGCGGACTATCTGCGTGGGCTATCTGTCCTAACTGTACCTCAAATATTCGATACAGTAACTTCATAACGGCCCGGCGCAGGTAAGCTACAACAACTCCATAGACAGCACAATAAATTCACACAATTCTCGGTCACGAATAAATACTTATCTTACGCATAAGATCACTAACCTCGCCCGGGATCGAACCAGGAACTAAACGCTTATATTTCTAACATTTCTATAATGTCATGTTTTCATTAAATAGAAACTGACTGGAATATTAAGAATCTTTGTTCGTTATATACCTAACTAGGAAATAAATAACCAAAAATAAAAAATAAAACTAGGAATATACCTCAGCTTATTCTCTTTGTAGTAAGAGAATGTTGTAATCATTAAACCTTTTCTAAGTTACCGTTATAATTTTTCGGGGAGATCAGTGAACTTGGAGAGCCTAGGTACATTACGGGCTAGTCAGAGGGTACCGACTGCCAAATACTGTTCTAAATTGTTTTTGTCCGACCTTTTTATCATTCCACTGTTGCAAACTAGTCTTTTCTGAGAGTGAAAGGGTTAATAGTTTGCCACGCTGACCAACGTACATTTTATTATCCTTTGTATCATGCGATATATATCTCAGAATAGAACCCCAAGCAATGGTCATTGTTCTTAACGACACAAGTCCATTACGTTTAATTTGTGTAACCTCACATTTACTACAGATTTTTCGCCGTTATTAACGTCAATTAACAACTCTAAAAGTAAATTCCAACAGAAAATAGCACATACGTTAACGTAATATATTGTACAACTATGTATTATAAAAATGATATTCACGGAGTCAAGTGAACATTAAAACCAATAACTCTTGCCTGAGAGCGCCTATAACTGTGTCTCAGGCATTGTATGCAGATTTTCCATTCTTATAGGCGTTAAGTTAGCCACCTTTAAGAAAATATACATTTTCTACGCTTTACATGGAATGGTATTCCATTATTTGGTCTAAAGATCACGTGAGATCATATGAATGTTTCTGTTTACAAGCCTCAAACGACATATTAACGTGATTTACGAAATAACATAGATACATTCGAGACATAGGGAGTGATATATCATTGGTGATGTAAAAGTCTCTTATGTGAATAAAATCTGTTGGTAAGCAATTAGAAGGTTTAATAGGTTCCATGGATGAGGGCAGTAAAATTTGCACGACTTAAATGGGTCAGCGTGGTGATGCAGTCTTCATAATACCTGCACTATTGCGTAGATATAACAGTGGGACAGATGTACGTAAACATGTACATGTACATGTGACATTTTAATTTGTGTACCTAATACTCATGATATAAAAATCACATTATTACAGATTCAAATCCTTAATAGCCGCCGGTCATCAAGATCGCGTGATGTTTGTTGGCAAAAAATGAAGTAGGTACTTTGATTGCAGGATTGTAGGATGGCGAACAAAGGACGAAATAATTTTAAGTCGTCCTTGTTTAATGATTAGGCGACTCGCAACGAGACGATTGCGTGCTCGGTAGGTGGTCGAGGCCGTAACTGCAGTGGACAATCGATTCACGGTACCAATGCGGAATACTATGCGACACAATCATTTAAATTTTATTTCTACATCGATTTTCCTAATTAGTTATACATTAACCGCCCATAGTTATTTTCGGTGGTTTTTTGTCTTTATCCCCAGCAATGGATAGCATCTCTCCGCTAAGTCCGGTAGGCTCCGTTTTTAAGTAGTCAGGTAGATCATGACACATGACTGACCCTCGTTCGCGAGAGATCACATTACATGATACGTAGAAATCGAAGCGGCGTAAGGTTTTAATTTGTCCATTTATTAATGGTTTCCGATACCAATCGATAAGTATATTTGTATGTACATTGAACCTTATAAATAAAACAGCAAAAAATATCATCAAAAATTAAATAAATAAATAAAACATACGCAGCAGTATGTAGTTGGTGTGTAAAACGAAAAGTCAAATTTACCTTAGTGTTGATTGTAATGAAAGAACGCGATGATCTAAGCGTATAATAATAATAATTATATCATTACAATCTCTCATATATGAATTAAAAGTTAATGGGTCTAATTCATATAATTGAACCAGCCAGTAAATAGGAACCTACGCATAATTGGTAATTATATAAAAAAACGACCTTTTGCATGTGCACGCGTCCATTATAATTACACTTAGTTGCACCGACATCGGAGGTCTCGTCTGTAAGTAAATAATGGCTATTTTTATTACCTCATAACAAGAAATGTTCTATCGTTTCTTTAAACAATCGCATAAGTTATAAAAACACCTTGCTTCTATTATTCACAATATATGCTGATAGAAGTTAAAATTAATAATTAAAATTTAGTATCCAGCGGGTAGGTATTTGTGCCAGAAATAGAACAAGAGTTGTTCAGAATATATAAACGAGTGCTACATAGTTGTACGTGAGACCATGAAACGTGCGTAAGAAAAAAAAAATGTTTCTGGACTAATTATAAAATTGTCGTCAGGCAAAGGTCTGGGCAAATTACTCTCCAATTTAGATGTATAATGTGGGCTGGGTCGGCTTTTTGCAAACATTACTGAACGACGATTGTGTCACACTGCTTTGATCGTGGACAATTGTAAAACACACTGGTGTACCGCATTCTATGCCCGTGTACAGAAAATGACCAAACACGAATAGCTTAACGAACTATTTAACAATTATTTAATTGATGGGGGTTAATTTTGTACGTTTCAGTCGTTACAATTTTTAACCAAGTACATGATGATGAACGTTATGATAAAATAGTCATTTAGTTAATAGTTCTTTGCTTTACTAGTGCTCATCTTGAATTAATCACACGACTGACATGAAATACAACTATGCCATAACTTCATAGTTTCCATTTGAGGAATGCATTTTTCGTCGTTACGGACAAATTATGAGAGTTATATAGCTTTAAAATACAGATATAAAATAGGGACAAAGAGCACACCGTATATAAAGAGATGATGTACATAAGGTGAGACCCCATTGCTTCTAGTTGAGTAATTGATTTTTTCGTATTACGGATGGGTAATGAAAGGTACGTAGGTGAAAACACGGATAGAGAATAGTGAGAAAGAGCAGATGATGTACACAAGGCGCGCACAGGTGAGTGCGTGTGCGGCGCGGAGGGCGATCGTGACGCGCGACCTCGCGTTATCTCGCGCGCGCTCACGACCGAGCCAGCTCTGCTTTAAGGCTGCCAATCCACCGAAGCTCTTAGCGAAACTGAAACAATTCAAACAGCGGGTTGTATAAACATCTATTTTACTATTTACCTAAAGAGATACAAGTAGGTTGATGGACGAGTCAGAAGTTTTCGAAAGAGCGATGAATGTAGATTCGGCGCGTCAAGATAGAGAGGATAAGGCTATAAGGCTAGAGATATTTGGCACTCGCTGCTCTCTGCCTATCGCTTAGGG
>DWME01002783.1:0-19914 GCA_018244795.1 Parelbella ahira ahira | reverse complement strand
CTCGATCACTCTCTCTCTCTTTTCCGACACTTCCGTTGCATACCGGCGTGACGTTTCATCTGTAAAAATTTTACCCTTATGCGCCTAAAGAAGTTTCACTTCAATTAATATTGTTTTTTCTAGTAATTTAAATGAGTATTATAACAGAAGTTACAACTATATCACTACGTAATGTAAAAACGTAACATCACGTCTGTAATCCCGGAAGAGGTAAACAGAGGAGTGCGATACACCACCACGTTTCACCAGTTACGTCTTACCAATTCTTGGGCTTATATATTTTTTTGTATAATCGATAAATATATCCTTCATAATGTATTACTAATATTTCATAAGTAGATCCGTGGCTGCATATTTGAGAGCGCACAGGTGGATCTTTGCACAATGATTCAGAGCTGTCCCCATCAATGACTCATGTTCATTAAATCGTTCGGTTCAGCGTAGAGATCACGAGCGGCGATATTTTTGCAAACAATATTATTTTGATAATTTTACGAGTTTACGAATACATACGTTAATATAAATTTTCCGCTTCCTTATTTCACCTTTGTCTGTTTTATTTCATATAATTCCAAAACCACAAAGTCTTGAATAATCTCAGCTTCAGTTTCCCTAAGCGTCGCGTCCTTGCTCTTTAAATCGACTAAAGTTTGTTGAACTTCTATACATTGTAACAAACTTGGCACCTAAGCAATCGAAGATTACTAAAAATTAAAATAGTACGTACATGCTAATATAAGCCCTGTCGCTTGAGAATAAAGTTCAAAATTCCGTTTACGTCGGCGCTAATTCGCTTCTATTTATTTAGTAGATCTATGTGGCACGGGACAATCAAATTACTCATCTTTTTTTAGTGCAACGCAAAATAAAGTTGTATGATTCACTTTCGTTGCGTAGACGCTTTTATTTTAAACGACCTTGGCGTGTTCAACAGGTGGATTAACAAAGGTGTATTGAGTTATTACAATATATTATGTTCTGCTATTTTTTCATATTAATTCTCTTTCACTCGGGCCCAACTTAGGAACTATGAGCTAATCCCCTAGTGTCTAGCAGTGGACTGACACAGGCCGATGGTGATGATGAATTTTAATTTAGTTTTTTGTTAATTTATAATACGTTGCGTAAGGCTAACAAAAACAAAATTAACGGTTTTCAATTTGTAAAATTTATAGCCTTCTGTTGTAAAATTGCTAGTAATAAGAAAAACCTCCAAGTATTTCTATAAGTTCCATAGGAATTGTAAATTAGGAGCAGTAAAAAATACCTAACCAGAACCTGGGTACCCCAAGCCGAGGATGGGGCGCGATGGCGTTCATCAGGGGAGGCTTAGCCAGCAGTGAAGCAGTGATGATTATGATGATGAAAATATGCTTAGCTCGTGTAGTACATAAATAGTCTCATACTATCCCACAGTGGAAGATTGATTAGAAAGTACTAAATTTAATGCTTTGCCCACTAACAGATATTGGCTAAAGTAGGTAAATACTATAAATTGTATGAAAGACGTTGAAAGTGTCATTAATCTTAAATCTAAAAATCTTTTCTAAACAGTGTAAGTTTTCAAAATTGCAGGTATTACTATATCTGATACTTTAAATTTATCTCGAAAATGTACTGGTAGGTGTGTATTTACTGATTCATGTAGATTTTCAACATTTAGAACCACAGCAGATTTTCATCAGATTGAATACCTTTTATACTACTACCATTTTTATAAGAATAAATAATTGGAGGAAAATTTTATAAAGATGAGGAAATACTGCAGCTGTGATATAATTTCAAAGCTCTCGGGGCAAACCCTCGGATGGGGTGAGGTATTAAACATTTGAGAAAAATACGCATCATCGTATTTAATTTTAAGGAAGTTTTCATTCACATGTATTGACGAATGCTTTAACTATTTTAATGGAGAGCGCACTCGGCCTTACTCACAGCGCGTGTTTATCGCCAAGATATTTTAATTCAATTTTAATATCTCTACCCTGGCATTGATAGCGTCGAGTCAATCGTTACACGGCTACTCAGTAGAGTGAAGCGAATTGGAGTAGCTGAGTTGCACTTATTTACTTGTTATGAATTGTTCTACAATGCACGTTTAAGCTACATGTTTTGAAATAGTTCTGGTTTGCGATATATGAAATTCACAGAGGATTTAGTGCATAACAGGTGACGTGCCAGGCTTAGACACACGAATAACTTTGAAATGCTAAGCTACTATTACCTGTCTCTTATATTGCAGTTATTTACTCTATTTTAATTGTTTTAATCGATCTTCAGATTGACCTTCCGATCTTAATTTTTAATGAGACAATATTTAAACATTTTTTTAAACTTATTTGCAAGTTGGAATCCAGACGTAACTAAATAAGAACTACTAGTACCCTAAAATTTAATTGAAATAATCAAAAGATCCCGTTTCCATAGTAACACATGCCAAATGACGTCCCCCATACCTACTCGTACATGTGTGTACTGAAGGATATTACGTTAGTCGTTGCTCAGTGACGGTAGAACAAGTACACAAAGGTAACTACAACTCTCTTTTTTACCGTGCTGAATGGCATGAATCATGGGACATCAGACCTCACATCGTCATTTAGAGCCGTGAGAACGATCGCCTCTCGCAAACATTCCTCTATATCCGGACTCTTGACCTAAAACACAATTGTTGCATATTGCAATTTCACCTTCACAGATAAGCATCTGGAAAGTACTGGGTTACACACATTAGTGCAGATTAGTCACCAGATAGTCATTATTGATTAGTTTATTGTAACCTCGCCTCAATGCAGCTTGATTATTTTTCTCGAAATTGGTATAGATTAGTCACCTGATAACCATCATTGATTGGTCTACTGTCACCTTGCCTCAAAGCAGCAAGATTTTTCTCCGTATTTCCAAATGCCAGCGGTTCACTTTTACGCACTTAATAGTTGTATTTCACACACACATAATATTTCATTATTCCATTAGTTCATCAAAAATACTTGAGGTTGTATATCAATCAATATTAGGTATTATTTAATGATTATAAATAATATTTTTGACTGGCTCATTGGTCGAGTGCTTCCAAAGGCGACTGCCGATCGGGAGGTCCTGGGCTCAAGTCCCAGGTCGGTACTATTGGATTATTCTAATTTAGAATTTCTATTAGTGACTCTGAAAAAGTTCCCGGTGTATGGCAATAGGCTCACCTTAGGACTTCAACGGAACTGGTGAAACATGGGAGTTTAGTACATTCCTCTTACCCTCTTACACGTACCCTTTCGGGGATTACAGGCGTGATATTACGTTTAATAATGTTTTTTAATTTATTTATTTCTAATCTAGTTTTTTCTTTCTTTCATTTTTAAACCTAAAGTTAGATTGTAGTGCAGACTTGATGCATAATGGCTGTCTCTATGACTTAAACTAGGGTGATGATGAAAATTTTCGGTAGACATAACAATATGACTGCTAACATAAAATGAACTTCAAATTTGTTTATTTTACTGATATAATTTTTATTTAAATTATTCTTTACAATTATCGGTTTCTTTCTGTCATTTAATGAACAACTTTGATGATATGTAAGAGGCCTAAATACAAATATGTACAATAGCACATTATATTGTCTCATAATTTACTCGTATCATACAATATTACGTAAAATCTAAGCCAGAACAAATAAATGGCACAAACGATCGTTGTAAACGTTCCTAAGCGCGGCAACGATAATTTATTGGTATTAATAGTCGCGACAGAATATCAGAGGTTGTCATTGGAAAATGAAAATTTAGCTTGAATTATTGTGGCTTTTAGAAACGTATACCTACTCTGGCATACATACATATCAGCAGTTAAATAGACTTGTTGATTTCAAAATGACACACACACTGACTGATTTATGACCTTAACCCTCTCAATATGAGAGGAGATCCATATTCCAACAGTGGAATGACAAATGGGTTGATTATTATTATTTATGACATATTTAAGTAAACATATAAACATGACACACTTATTTTGTACTTCGGTGAAATATATTTCTATAAATGCAATCGGCGCAAGACGAGAGGAGAGTTTTAATGTAGAATAAGCACATTTGTACTGTAAGGATAGGTAGAGATATTCGGCAGCCATTATCCTTTGCCGAACCCGTAAGGAACATGGCTTTAAGATATAATAGTAACAACTTTACTCAAATTTAAATGATTAAGAGATTAAGGAGGTGTTCATCTACGTGTGATTCACAGTAGGCGTTACATTAATATAAAACATATTAAACTTCTGTAATGACATTATAATTTCGACCATCACAACTTCGCTTTAATAAACTCCATCAAATTGCAAGCTTTATATTTGTAACAGGATCAGACATACAATAATGTAACTCAATTATTAAAGTCGTATAGATACTTTAATCGACTTGAAGTTACTTAGACTCTTATTAATTAATTCATATTATAATTTGATTATTATATCGTGTCGTCGTAATACAATATAGATGCAAGTAGCTCTAGTATTAGAATTCAGCGTACATTATTATGATTTTATTAAAAGTATCCAAAATTATTATTAAAGATGGATTGAATATATCTTATAACAAAATGGCTTATATACGTAGGTACATCACTTCTTAAGTGCTAAAATAATTGCTTTGGTCCCTATTCAGTGTTAAGTTGTTTATGGCAGTAAACATCTTTGAGATGAATTAAAGGACTGATTTCTCAAAATGTATAAAAATGTTCACTGTTTCGATGGTATAGTGGTTGCAAGCGCAAATGCTGATCGAGAGGATTTGAGTTACATCGCCAGGTTGGGTTCTCTTCTGACCTGAAATTCTTAGTATATTCTGGATTTGTGCTCGGTTTATGGCAATAGGCTTAGCCACTACTCCATGATGGAACGTAAACATAACTGGTGAAACGTGGGTGTTAACCATTTGCTGTCAGGGATTGCCGGCGTTATGTTACGTTTCAATAAAAAAAAAAATCATTTTTGCTCGTTTCTTTTCAGGTAGGTTTACGAGTTCGACGATGTTCTATTAGATTTCATCTTCACTAATCAAATAGATCAACAGGTCAGTCAAAAATTATAACGGTAACTAATTATGTAATATATGTAACATTACAATAAAAGTAATTGCAAACTACGTACGGTTAGAACTTGGCCAGCCCCGAACGAAGGCATGCGCCGCACTTCCTGTCATAGTTTTGAGAGCATTGACCAACATCGCCGTACCAAAAGGTCGTATGTACGGTACAATAGTCTACAAAGGTAGCCTTTTCACATCTGGACCTTGCAAGGACGCAAGTCTTAAACGGATGGAGTTTGACCTTAGGAGACGAAAAGATAATTGCTCACAAGCCCGTCTGAGTGTGATTTAATTCTGCCTTTAGACGCAAGTATGGAAATGTCAAACTCATTTGTTTAATTGAACCTTTTAATAAGCGAATTTTGTCTCCGAGTTAATTTTGATGGATTATTTGACACCTATAAACCAATGTAATACATGTTGTATGTGGTTTCTACCCCAAATAATTGTATCATGCAATAGGTTTTTACCCTATTTTTTGTTGTACTGACGTAATTACACATATTAGAAGCATAATAAGTTTTATTATTTAACTAATTTTTTATTCATAAAACTACGGTTTTACCAAATGTTGATAAAAAACGGTATCTACGTCTACGGTCAATAAACTAACTCACACATACGACAGTTAAACTTTACTTTATATATTTGGAAATACTGCTACAAATGTATAATTTTTCACTTTTTTAACGTATGTAGACATATCATTGCAAATAGAGTAGCCAGATAATATTCCCATTGAATTGCGGTAATTATCAGATTCAATAGCTACTACGGAGAGCTAATAAAGTTATTTATATATCTATTTATTGGTCATATATCTATTGTAATCGCATTACAGGGTTTCCTAAGACCGTGTAAATTGTGTTGAGTGGCACTGGCAGCTCACTTCTCCAGGCAACTATGAAAAATTGTATTGAAACCTGCGAAGGGCACATTGCTATCCGCTGGCTATTATCCAAGCTAGCTCTATAAGTTCTTAATGTCACCATTATAATTAATACATGATATTTTCGGCATTATTTCCTAAGCCGTTCCAGAACACTCCAGAATTTAATCCATAATAAACTAACAAAAGCTTTGCATTTACTAATTTTTGGTACGTCTGTGTTATTGATAGCGTTGAAACGTGTTTCATTCTACGCAAATCACAGTATGTTTTTAAGTATTAATAACTAGGTACATATCCAGGTATGTAAAAAGAGCTTTTTTATATCTACAAACGATTTATACCTTATATCATCGCGGATTTCATATAGGTATTGTGTGGGTATTATTATTATATCGTTACGCTAGATCGCTGATGAGGCAGGCAGAGAACAATAATTGCCAAACATAACTATCTTTATAGTGCTTCTTCAACATATACATCTGCTTCATTATTCTTTTTTAAACCATCGGAGCATGTACTTTATTTTTACAGCTGAACTCTTTCATTCAGAACATCTTTCCTCAATGTACATTGCGACCGAATTATTATTGTTTTTAAATCTATACCTACTGTAAAAGACGATTAAACAAAAATCGTTTTATTCCAGAACATACCCATTATTTACATGACGATTTAATAAAAACCCTTTCATTCTGCGAAAAAAAAACGAACATTTTTTAAATTATGATTAAAAATTGATTTATTTACAGCCACCTATCTCCTCGTGTGTTTCGTGTTGCCAGCACTGATTATTTATTTTGAGGGCTCGCAAAGTACATGGGTAATGTCAAACACGGTGTGTTGACCGTCGCAGTCGTCGCTGTGTTTGTGTGTTTGTCTACTCGGTCACGGCAGACGTGTGGTTTTGCGTAGGTCAAGTATAATTTCAATCACGACTGTTTGTCTTTTTTTCATTAATATTAAATGGTTTTAAACTGTCGGTACTTGTGTTTGTATGTCGGGAATTGGGATCAAATGATTTTAAGAAAAAGAAACTATAAAAATGAATAATGTATTCATAACGTAACAGAGGGGGTTTGTGATAAATGCTAAAGTTTATCTGTCTACCTTTGCTAATATCTTATAAAATAATATTATTATTGTTTTATAATGAAACAATATATTACGTCAAAGTTTGTGTGTTAGCTGTGTCACTGCTTTGATTTTAATTTTTAAATTAATACTGACAATTGTTCTATGTTGATAACACATACATTAATAAGTTTAGTTTATTGCTACCAGAATCATAACAATTTCGATGATTTCCAATTGATAGAAATCTTCAAATGTCAAATTTCAGAAACTGAAGTAATGCGCTGATGCTTCCTCTGGACTTAGAAAAAGAACTGCATTCGTTAGAATTAAACTTGATAGGCTTGTAGTGATTTCTTTTTACATAGTTTTTATTCATTCAGTAACACCAACAAAGTAAACGGAATCACAATAAAGCAATAAAAACGTTGAAATAAAAATACACATGTCATCTCAATTACAAGTGTAAAAAGAAATATACATCGGTATGTTTAAATAATAATCAACAATAAATGATGACTCGCTACACACATTTATGTATATATGGATTTATGTATGTATGTATATCCTAAATGAAAATGCCGTAGTCAAAGTTACAAACAAAGGTTAGTAATGCATAATATATTGTGGGAATTTTTCATGACGCGATACAGTTCCACTGTTCTATTAGGCTCGTGATATTCTCGACGAAGGCCAGGGTCGAATTGTACGCCTATGTATGTACTATTTATCTAAACTGACATTGGTATTTAAATGTGCTATATCGTCTTTGTTCGTTACATGTCGTTATTCTCATATATTTTACATATTAATGTATTTGTTGGCGTTAAATACATTGAGCGCTACTGAGCTCAGCTACAGTAATATTGAGCTCTACTGAACTCAGCTACAGTTATTTATTGTTTCCTTTATTGGACCCTTTATAACCAGCGCTGGTTGTTCTTGGATTTTCAGAATAATACTAACAATTAGTAAATTCCGTTTCGTAATGTAATGACTGCCTCGTTGGTCGAGTGGTTGCAAGCGCGACTGCCGATCGAGGAGGTCCTGGGTTCAAATCCCGGGTCGGGTGCTAATGAATTTTCTAATTTAGAAGTTCTAGTAGTGACTCGGAGTCTGGAATCGTGCCCGGTGTATGCAATAAGCTCACCACCTATTCCATGGGACTTAAACGTAACTTGTGTAACGTGGGAGTATATTACACACCTTTGCCTACCCCTTCAGGGATTACAGGCGTGATGCTACGTTATGTGTGCGGTCTACAAATGTTCTATTTTTATTTTTTTTTATATTTTAGTCCTTATATAACTTATATGTAAAAATAACAAAAAGTCATTTTTTCTTTCTTTCTATTCTGTTACAAAAACGTGATTATATACAAAAATACATGAATGAAAATATATTTATCGGATCGGATAGAGCTCTCTGTGAGTTAGTACAGTAATAGCAATGCTTCAATAGCTTCAACAATGCTATGTATTCTTTTATCTTGATGCAATTATTTGAACATTTAGTAGAATATATTAAAATATAACGAAAAAGACAGTTTTAAACCTCTTTAAATAATCCTCCACCTTTATCAGGTATCATCATCATCATCAGCCTATAGCTGTCCACTGCTGAAAATAGGCCTCCCCTAGTGCGTGCCACGTTGCTCGGTCCTCTGCCTTCCTCATCCAGTGTCTACCGGCGATCCTACACATGTCGTTGGACAGGTATATGGACAAACAATTTTCATCCTATATATGACGTATGTATCTATATGTTGGTATGTATATAAAGCAAATTAGAATCAATTGAGAAGTGTTATCAAAACAAATAATTGCTGATAAGAAAGCGCAAGTTAAGTAATTAATTTTAAGCACATTTTGTTGTTTGTGTAAATATTGTACAATAATTCTATTAAAATTAGGTATGGAATTAAATGTGGCGGTGGTTGGATACGAAGAGCTGAAGATCGAGCTCCGTCGCGTGCTGTTGAAGAAGCCTATGTCCAGCAGTATAAGATTACGGGCTGATAATGTATGTGAGTCTGTATACTCAATATTCTTCGTTATACTCGTTTAAAAAAAATCATACTCATCTTTTTTATTGAAGACCTTTTTTTAATGAAAATAAATATAACGTTTATTTCCATGTTTAAAATTATTAATCTTTGTATTTTTCAATCCTCGGTACGCTGATTTTCTTTTACAATAAGAGCGGCTCAAAAAATTTTTGCGTTATAAAACTACTTGCCAAAGTTCACATACTTTACAGCTTGTCATTTATTAAAGGCAGTGCAACAGCGAAACTAATATAATAGTGTGTCATCGTTGTCTAAGAATTGTAACCTTGAACATTTACAATTACATTAAATAAGTAGGTGCTTGTTCATTGGAAAATATCCAGTAGAAAACTGACGGCGAAAGGATGACAATTATCAGTAGACTACAGAATCCTTAACATCAATAACTACCTACTATGACTAGATAACTAACCGATCTTTCAGCTCCCATTTCAGTTGAAAGTGCATCACGCGCAAGCATCCGGATTACGAAAACTTAAACACATTTAACTGTTCAATAAATATCTACAGGAAGTGATATGTATTTCAGTGCATTAAAACGGAACGGAATCAGAGAGAAGTAACTGGACGATTAAAAAAAAGATAGTCACGTGCGCGCGGGTCGCGTATTAACATACCCTCGTTTTTTCGTCCCACATTCGTGACACATCGTGTGCGAGCTGCGCGGTAAATAATAAATCTTTCTAATAAATAAAACAAGGGAACGTGAGTCAGATAAAGAGCGCATGCGCGTACGGTGCGCCCCAAACGTCATTGTGGCCCGCCGACGGATCGTTAAACGAATGTGAAAATATTTTGTGCCTCCTTAGGGTCCAGCGAGAGGGTTAAATATACAATACAATATATGTCTTGGGATATCTCCGCGTACCGCCGTCTGATTCTTAACTAAAGTGACTGTGATATGATGACAACATGACTAATTAACTACTTATGTGCATATTATACATGGGGCTTATGTTTATATTTTTTCTTTTAGATTTTTTAGATCTAGACAGAACAAATACTTGTACGCATTACATAAATAATTGTTTCGTACGAATTGAACTCACAACTTCGACTCATCAGTCAGGTTCACTAACCATTGAACCATCGAGCCAGTCAATATATTAAAAATACATAATTATTATAATTATGCTAGCTCCAATAGTCCGAAAGAAATAATCATACTAGCCCAGTCTTGCGTACGTAGAGTTTTGAAAATATTTAAACGAAAACTTTTAGAATTTAGTTAATAAATATATAATATTGATAAACGAATAAGATGTAAGATCGTTGCCGAAAACCTTCAGTATTTAAAATTTAGTCTTTATTTAGTTACTTGTTTATATTAAATGCTATATTTAAAAAATATACCTGTGTAACTCAGAATATCAACGAATTTATACATATAATAACATATTCAAATTTGTAAGTAATACCAAACAGAAAAGCTAATTCAATAAATTCCTTATTAACACTCTACAATTATTACACACCCCCGTAACGCAACAAAAAAAAACATGAACCAAGTCCATTCGCAATGTTATTCTCAATGGTTCTGAGTTGTTAATGTGCAAATATGAGATTCATATTTGCACGCTCGACGCCTGAGGACGAATGCAACGCAAATGTAATAGTATTCGTTTGAACGCGAGTGTGTGGTGCCGGCATGCTCTCCATTATTCCCTTGCAAGTCAAAGACCACCTTAAAACGAGAATTGGATAGCGTATCTTGCGAAATCCTTATTGGATTTTAAAAATAAATGAGCATTGATTTTCAAATTTTGATAATGGCCTGCTTTAAAACTTATTAGGCCGAAAAATATTTTACAATACATGAAGCTTGGTTAATCATCTATAGTAATTATGTAATAATATTCAACTATTATGGTAACAATAACGACCTTGCTGAAAGTGCTAATCTTATAGTTAAGCGATAGTGGCACACTAAGGTAGGAGAAGTCTTTTTGGGACCTAAAGTAGAACTTGACCCTCCGCTACACTAATCTCTCTTTCTGATTATAAAACAGAATAAGAGCATAATATATTAAATGTTTTTAGATAAAAGGATAATTATTACGTAATTAAATTATATGATATATCCGAACGAAGTAGGGGGTCAAAATCGAGCCACTTTTTATCCTTCCGTCTAATCTAAAAACCAAACTTAGCACCTTGAGGACTCCCGGCGACAGACGCTGCTACTAACTTATTATGCAAATACGGCGGTCGCCATTTGATCAGCACCGTACTGCAGAAGCCAACGTGAACAGTGCCGCAACTTAATAATTACACACCAAGCGATCTTCGATCTTAACGATAGGGGTGGAGACACCATTGTTGTGTACGGCACGGGATTAGTTGGAGATTTTCTTTTTATTATTTTCAAGCTCCCATCGCCAGTCTAATTCGTCAGAGCGACCGAGTCACCAACGCAAACACGCGTCGCCTTGTGAATATGTTGTGTAAAGATGTGAAATTGTTTCCAGTCCAGACTCATGGGAACAAACGCTCCGTGGTTTTATGCGTGGTGGACGACGTTTGCTAAACATCTAAGCGTATAACAAAATCGAAAGGCTATTTTTAGTATCCTAACGCCAGGTTCGTCACAGATTGAGCAGAGATAACCGAGTGCAAATTATCTCTATCCTTTCAGATCTGACATATTTCACCTTCATTATTCTATTTATACACGTAAATAAATCGAAAAGTAATCCTTAAAAATTGCGAAGGAAGGTTATAAATTATCCATACGAAATGAATTTATATGCTTATGATTTTATATAGAATGTCTCAAGTAAAACTCCAGTCCTTTCTGTTGTAAAACGCACATGTACTTAGGCTTAGTTGACCATGCCTACGATGTTCATTAACCCCATTGTTGTCCTGCTAATTGAATCGGATCACTTTCAGATCTCGCTGGGATTGAAAAGAGAAAAATACTTTTTAGCAGACCTAACTCCTTAGGAACTTCTTTCATGCCTTAAAGGGATCTTTGATGTGCAAGTTATTGTCAAAATCCCAATTTGTAAGGTTATAGATGAGTCAGACTTTTGAACCCAAGATCCAGATGACCCCGATCCAGACCCCTCAGAACCATTTCAGAAGAGTATTAGTCCAAAATATAAGCCATAAAACAGTTTTTACCTCGTATTAATTATAGCAGTTACCGTTCTGAATACTACATAAATAACCTTTTGATAGATATTATTATTAGGAATCGTCAACTTTGACGAAATTGACATCATTAAGAAGTCAAAACAGAGTGATTCATCGATACGTCGATGGTGAAAACCGATATTGGTCTACATTTGTCACAAAACAATTAACTTTTGTACCAATACGTCATTTCTGAATGATAAACGAGTAATTAACACTTAATTAATATACGATATAAGTACGATATAACCAATCGTAATGATATAATTAAATTTTATCGCGTTTTCACTATTGCCATATAGAGCTTGTATATAAGGCATTAAGGTTATGTATAAGACGTAACAGTAGAGTCATTGTTGTGTGTTAACATAGTTATGGTGTTGAAGTGCATCGGATTAATTGGCTAATAGGTGGTGGAAAACAGAAATGTAAAGCGGCTGTCGCAAATCAATCATGAACAGTGTAGTTCATAATGATGATGACGGTGGTGAAAGGGGTGATGACGGATAAATGATCATAGATGTTTACCAGTGCCTTATATGGCATTTATTATGATGATAGTCAACGCCAGCCGATCTCAATTCTGAACACAGGTCTCCTCTGATGAGCGCTATCGCGTCCTATTCTCCTTGTATGGTATGATACTATGAATGACATTTGATTAATACTATGGTCTGGGCTAGATAAAGTGTGATAGTTGCAGTTGGTAAGTTCGCACTTGAACTTCTATCTCTAGAGTGATGGTTTAAAAAAGTACTACAGTAAATTTCGGCAATGAAATCTTACGCATTATTTACTTTTAATTCAAATTCGGATACCATCGTGGATATTTCTTACAAGTTATTTTATAATCTATTTTGTCTGTATTGTGTACGTACATAAGGTGTTATTTTGTAGGAAGGCTGTGATAATGTCATTGCATTGTCTTAGGAAGATTTTTTCAAGAAGCTGTTCATTTAAAGGTTGTAGACAATTCCGTCAAGATTGCATCTATAGGAATACTACCAATACTTGTATCTGTTGCTAGGCTTAACCGTGCTTGCATTATACTGTACCTGTTTTCAAGGGTTTGTTGGTCATACACTAAGCATTGGGTTACACGAGATGTTTAACTTAGTTCAAATAAGGAATCGTTGTGTACTTGGGTTTTATGTGGCTCTCTGCATGTCTATATGTTAGTTAATTAACTTTTTATTTGATTAATTAAAACTAAAGAAATATTTTGCTGTTTTCAGTAAAACTGTGTGTGACGTTGTGGACACCAAACTTATATAACGAGGGGAACCGTTGAAAAGAAAGAACAAAATATATCGTTGTAATAATAATTTAATTCCACAAACACAGCGGTCATGTTTGTGCCGTTATAAATACTATTTGAACTATACAAATAATGATTAATTCATAAATACACTGGCTCTGTATTTTACAATAATATAATTAACAGCTCTATTAAAGCTAGTCATACGTCATTGGATTTCTGTAACAGTAATCATATAAATAGTTAACAAAGTAACGTGTAATACTAATGAAATTAGGAATTATATATTACAATTAATAAATCATTCTCCGCACAGTCAAATACGAGACGAACGTTCGAAGAACAATAGTCGTCAGATAAAATAAAAACATATCATGATCCAGCACAATAATCAAAACTAACCGTATAATTTACTATCGTCGACATCGATCCAGTTTTGAGGAATGGAGTTTAATACTAAAATCTTAAATACGACAATATCATTAACAAAGAAATTGAAACTAAAAACGGATATTAAGCGAGAAATAAATAAGTTAAGACCTTGACTAGGATATCGGAAAATTTAGAATGTTTAGCTGCCTGATACAACAATAAATAATAATACATTTTTAAATTCGCTCACTATTTACAAAAAATATATATGTATATAAAAAGGAACTAATTCGCTCTAGACCAAAATGGCAATGTAATGGCAAATACATTCTCTACAACACACAAACAGCCAAATGTGCAAACAATTCTGCTACAAGGAGATTCGTTGTATAGGGCAATATGTTTACAGTCTATGTAGTATTAACTAAGGTAATACAACCGCGTTTTAGTCCTATGTAAAAGCACCAACGATTAAGTATATAGCCCAAAATGAAATTCGGCTAAAGGGCAGTCTCACCGCAACACTATTAGCGGTCTTAACGTTTAATATTTAGTTAATACAACCGAAGCTATAGCCTCAATTTGCGCTGATTGGGGGGTTGACTTCGTACATTTTCTGGAACACTTGAGCCAGGTACTCCAAGTAGTTCAGGGTGTCCCTGTACACGAGCAGGGCGAATGTCATTTTGTTCGGTTGGACTTCCGGTAACTCGGAGTCCGGCAGAGGAAGTATTTCCAGCTTGCGGGATCGCATCAACTCCTGTAATAAAAAGAAAGATAATTAAGACACGAATCGATACACGTGAACACGTATCACTACGTCTAACTATGAAACTATTTTAGTATAATTATCTTGCTAGATGTTAATATCTCTATTCAATAGACGTGACGTGCTTCATCAAACTTTCTTACACGCACTCCGATACCAGAGACTTCTTTCCCGCCAATTAACCATTCACATTGCCTTTGACGCTATATTTTTAAAACACATAGGTATTCATAAATAATAACGTTACCAAAACAGTCCAGAAACAAAACGTAAGTGTCTTTAAGTGAAACGAATGTTGGTAAATATTACGTTGACTTACATTGAACAAGCAGAGCACGGCTCGTACGTTGTGCATGCTCTCGTTGATGTTTTGCTTGATGGACGCGTCCACGGAGACCACGTCGTCGTTCAATCCCTTGTTGCTGATCGTGTACAGCCCGGCCACGACCATCTTCAACCCCTTGTACATAGCTGGCAGCAGGGTGTCAATTTTTTTCTGTGGACAACCACAACAATAGATATAAGTACGACAAGTCAAAGACTACGGATATACTTATAAGAAAAATATAAATAGAAATTCTATATACCTTAGTGAGGAATGCTGATTGGTTATTAAAACTAAATTTCCCCTCGGGATAATACAGTTCTTACGTGCTCTATCATAATCGATGTGGAAAAGAAAGAGTACTTGATAAAAAAGCGAGTAGATATGTAGGCATTTCTCATGTACAATTTCGTGAGATCACAGTATCGGCACACGAAATTTATATCAGTACAAATTCGACAATTACACATGTGATAAAGGCCATCGAATTGTGAAACCATTGTGTTCTCACGTAAACGACAGTCGGCTGACAACAATGAGTGCCACCGACGATGTCGTTTCTTTGAAATCGATTGAAAAACTCACACGGATGCACGTTTTTGGCATCAGCGAATTCGCCGCCCCTCGATTAAGAGAACAATAAAATCGATTCGGTTAGGTAACCGCCATTATCTTGTCTTAACAAGAGTACAGATAAAAATATACACTATCTCTTACAAATTTTTGGACATGTCCACGAGTTTCTGGAAATAATTTTATAATTGTATGGTTTGTTGCAATAAAGCTTGTAGGTACTAAATGTAAATTTAATTCTAATGAAATGTATGTGGAATACATCAATAGAATTAAACCGCAATGTTTAACTATACCATTTTAGAACTGTGTTCCTAACTGAAAGGGGGGAGATGCTTACCATTAAATCATTCATATATTCTTCGGGCATGGTTTCGTTGAGGACCTTCGCCTTCGGCAGGGCGTCCTCCGGAAACCAAGGGAACTTCCGAAGCCAGTCATAATTAGTCCACATAGGTAATAGCTGGTTGAAGGAAGGAAAGCTGTGAAGCTTTGACGCCTGTAACAAGAAAGAAACCTTTATCAATATATGAATTGATTACATTACTGAAAACTATTTTGTAACTTTATAGGTCTAATATATAATATCAAAACACTACATTCAGCGTCATCATCAACTAATCTTAGTCCACTACTTCTTCCACTGCTGAATATATATCACGTAAGACATCCCTAATGAGCGCCATTACGCCATTTAGTGAATTCAATTATAAATAATGTGAAATGTGCGAGCGCATCATACTCCTCTGCCTACTTCTTCGGGGATTATAGGCGTGATGTTACGTTCAATTATAATGTTTGATCACCTTGATCAAAACTAATCCGTAATATTTTTACATTTATTGGGGCCAAACAAAGATTAATTAACTTTCTCTTCGCGCAATTTCGTGTTTGAATAAGGAATTTGTCATAAGAGTTTCAAGTATTCTTTTGTCTATGAGATTATGTGCACTTCACGATCGAGACAAACGTTACTGGCACCAGATTAAAGACTAGTCCCCGTAGTACAAATGTATGAATCAGCGCCGCCACGGGCCCGGGTCCAGTTGATTTCTGTGAACGATAAAAATAGATATCTACACCAGTTAGCAGTTGAACGTTGATTGACTTTCATGGAAATGGACGATTGGACGGAAGATGATGATCTCGTCCCGCAGCATCCTCTACTGACGCCGGTATAAATAGGGACGGTGTACTGACTCCAGAACCATCAGTGGCGACCGTGATAGCAGTGGAAGAAAGTGGAGCAGAAGAGTTTGGGGTTCGTAATATTATTTTTTATAGTTACTTCTATTATTGATTACTATATCGCTTACAATTGTGCGTTATAATTATTATTATTATGTATCATCCCGCCAGCTTCCCGATGGATTAAGCAGAGAGTTCCGACAAAACCTGACCTTACGGTTTAAGAGTTTTCTGATTCACCCATTAGCTATGTATATTATCTTTATATTTAATAAGTGTCAAAAAATTTATTAAACCAAAATTGGTAGCGTTAAAATTCTTCATAAACAAATATTATTATATTATCACGCCAGATCCGTTACGTGGTAGTTACAGAGCGCCAAATACGAGTACGTATTGAGTAATTTTGTGTATTTTGTTATGTATAATAGTAAGAATCTGTTTAAATTAGACAACGTGAAGCGATCCGCCAACAATTTTATGGGTCAGCCAAGGTCGTGTGAAAGATGAGATCGAAACCGGAGGTCCGACCGCCGCTGATGCCGACACGTCACGTAACAGAACCGTTTCGACATTAAAATTTGACACTACGCCCAGAACACACATACGTGACAAACAAACTATTAATTGAATGTGAGGTTTAAACTACATTTATCGATATAGCTCGCAACACCGAACGCACATTATCGAACCCCGAACCGCCGGGACAGATGCATGTGGTCGAGTGACAATACAGCCTCCCTTCCTATACGATAAGCTGAAACATTGTTACACAACAATACAACTAATTACGAGCGGTTTCGGAATCGTTACGTCAAATCCGAAATCGACGAATTGTACAAATCCTTATCGGTGGATCGATGCAATATTCGAATTTCAATTGTAGTTTATTACCAAATCGTCGAGTTCTAACGAGCTTCATTCACAAGTCGCGCAAACGATTATGATAATGCCACAATGATATATAGCTTTATTAATAATCGTAATAATCTGTAGAAGTACGTTTAATAATTACAATATTATTAAGATCCCATGACAGTAATTTTTCACTCTCTATTAAACTTTTGTAAACTGCTCTACAATTACTGAACTTAATTATGTAAATGGTCGAGTCTTAATAAACATCCTATCGTACAGTATAGGTACCTATGTATGAATATTTTGCGACACTTTTAAATCATCACATTAATTTTTGATAATACATTCAACTTTACAAAGTAGCATGACTTAAATCGAAACAATAAATTGTCGAGTCTTAATAATAGTCGGGTCATAACAGTTTGTTTTAAGAGAATTAAAATAACGCTTCGCTGGTCATATTCGCTTGCACCTGGAATGCGATGTTTGTATACTTGTCACTGTGTTGGTGGCTACGTGTGAAACACAGGTGTGCGTCCGGTCCATCACGCCACGCTATATCCGAAACTGTCATCTGATAGTGAACTTTACTTGTATTAAAATCTTCGTGCTACTCTTACGAATGTCAAGATTTGCCTTAATATAAAAATAAATATGATTGTCTTGTCTCATTGACTTTAAGAATATTGAATTTAAATTTGTTTGACTATGACCTAAATAAATGAAAAAAAAATAATTCATAACAAACAAAATAGTTTAAATCAAAAACAGTTCAGTTCTAAAGAAGAAGGCAAATTAATATTTAAATTTCGATTTCATATATTAATATGGCTCAAATTATTTTAATGTTTAGTTTGTTTATCAAGATCTTTAACGATTATACAATATTCTGTTTGATGTAGTTACATCATACAGAATATTAGTTAGTGAAAACTTTGTTATAATTTCGGTAGGTAAAAAGAAAGGGCCACCTTCGCATTGGTACGCCCGTGGGTGGGCCCGCGGTCTAGAAATTCGACGACCTAGCATCCGGACACCTAGTTCCAAACATCGGAAACTTATCAAACAAACATGCACTCACACACGCGCAACTCGATATATTTACAGCACACGTGCGCACACGTAACCAACGCGGCAGACAGCCTGTCGCCCGTGTGAACAACGCTATCGTACTAGGTATGTACATATTGTATGTAATGTCATGTATAATTCAATGTTTATATATCTAGCGACAATATGACACGATAAGCATTGCAGATGGACACGACTCGAGGCGTGCTCGCGTGGGGAGCGCGCTGTCCGATCGCCTTACACGCTCGCGTTTTTTTTTTCAAAAAAACCGAGAATACCGAGACTTTTTGATGGATATCAGCGTAATTCCAGTTTCAAAATGTGATGTGATAATAATTTGACACCGACGTAGTCCACGCCGCGTGTCTCATGCTATATTCACACGCCGGCCCGGCTGGTGTCACACAGTACCGGTAGGGTTCGTTGAATTTGTTATTGCGTTCTCTGCGCGGTGGGCAGTTATTATATGTAACGAATGGCTTGAAGAAAGATATGATAGCATATTTTAATTTAGACGTTTCGTTTTATACGTCGCCGGGTTTGTTTTAGTTCTACCCGCCACTCGGCGCTACTCTTGTTTGGGCTGTGCCTTACAAAAGGGACGAGTAATACATATTTCATAGCATAAATCGATATTAATGATCTGGTGTGGAAAACTTAGCGCAGTGGCTACATAAGATGATAAATGTAAAGTCGAAACAAAGGAGATGGCGAACGACCTTGTAAATCGGTAACAATGGTGGTTCATCGTCTCGGGCGTTCGTCTAAATCGCAATAAATATGATACATTAGTAACGAATGACCGACATTAAGGGGAGAGACAGAAAAAAAAACGTCGGGCAGGTGTGTCGCGCAATACTAATGCGTAATCAGTATTCGATGCGTATGCGCACCGTCCTGTACTTCGTTCCGGCTACTGTGCGTCGATAATGTCATTTTACGACGGGGAGGCAGCGGTGAGCGGACAGGACGTCGCCGTCGTTACGACCGGCGAGCCTATTACAAATGCCACCATACCTCATACGCGAACATCGCATGCCACGCCGCGATCACAACAATCGATATCAATTCATTGTTCCACCTCCATTGACTGTTCGACACGCGATCAATTTGTGACGTTATCGAGCGCAATCGAAATGTATTACACTTCGCCGCAGACGACGCCACCGCTAAATTCAATAGGCACGTGCCCGGAGCCCTGGAGGGTGCTCATGGAAGGTACTACCGACGCAACAGACCCAATTAAACGTA
>DWME01002782.1:0-19915 GCA_018244795.1 Parelbella ahira ahira | reverse complement strand
GTCTGCCAACCCGCACTTGGCCAGCATGGCAGACTATGGCCTTAACCCTCTCAATATGAGAGGAGACCCATATTCCATATAGTGGAATGACAAATGGGTCGATTATTATTTTTAATTGGAATACAATCTTTAACTTTTAGGAGTTTGGAACATTTTCATACCATACATATATTCATGACATAAATGTTCTAAGAGCAGAGTCCAAGGTTGGCGTGAAAGAAATCAAACTTTACAAATTAATTTATTAAACACAGACGGCGGCCAAACATGGGCAAGTGGAGGCGTTCTGTATTAAATTAGAAGAGATTGGTGCCTTGGATAAGATAGAATCCCTGCAGGAGCATGAAAATGAACAGGTATTTTACATGACAATATGTTCCCTGGAGATACTAGCAATGACAGGGGGTTTAATTAAGTCTTTTGAAACTAACATAATGTATCTATTATGGAAATTTGAAAAGAAATTCTAAGTGCCAGTAAAATTATAGGTGTAGGCAGCATGCGAGTAGAAAAATGGAGTTTCAAATTCAAATTTGGAGTAACAACATAAGTGTTTGCCATATTTATCAAATATAATTGATGAATTGAAAATTTCATGTTTATTTCTGTTAATGAATTTTAAAAAGATGTTTTATTCTTATTAAAATCGACTTCTCTCCACTATTTCTCATATTTGCTTGCTTTTTCTGATATTTTTTTACAGCTCTACAAGAAAGCAGTGCATATAATAGAACAATACTTTGTAGAGGAGTCAGACCAGAATGCCCAGCCCACACAAACAACAGAAGAGTACCAATTTGGCATGAATCAGAATCAGGAATTCAATTTTTAATGAATTTATCGTAGCTTTTAGGATTAATTATATATACATAATAATGTGAATTTGTGAAATCATCTAAAGACTGTACTTTATATTGTAAGATTGTCTAAGTCTGAAATTGCACTAAATAATTTTCTGCATTTATGTAAGCAGTGTGAGCCATTAGTTTGTAAAGTCTAATTTAAAAAATAATAATAATTTTAATGCTGAGGCTAAAACCAATTACATTTGTGATTATTCTTTTAATATAAAGTTTGTAGAACTGTCACATTTACACCAGGCACAGACAACAAAGCTAGACAGCTTGGAGATCTCACAAGTCTTAAATAAATGTAAACATCAAGCTTTGTTTTGCATCATTCTTTTGAGTTTGGCCTATATATATTTAATCAGGTGTATACACAACCATAATACATTTAATTGTACACTAATTCCAACTGTTATTTGCAATATTCAATCCTTACTATAAGGGTATTTCTAGAAGTCTCCCATCACAATTTTTTTATGTCAATACTTGTTTTTCAAAAATAATGCTGTTTTATTCCTCCAAAGGTATTATTGACAAGTCTGAGATAGTACTTGGCATTTAATTGTCCAGAGCCATTAGCGATAGGAGTACAGTAATATATTTAGTGTTTTTTGATTAGCAGCTGGTCTGCGAATCTGTTCTGTTTTATAAGTATCCAAATGAGATCAATAACATGAAACATTTAGTCAAGAAACCATGTCATCCGAATCCACCTGAGAGTCACATTCTTGAAATATTTGTTACTGAACTCACCCGATATCAGTTATAAGATGCAAATGTACATGCTAAAGCAACATTAGTGAAATTAATTAAAATTATTATCTAAATTTAAACAATATGTTATTGATTTTGGTAATTTACTCTTTAATTAGTGGTTGTGATATTTTATTGTGCTTAAGGTTTTAAAATAAAGATATACGATTTTAATTTATTGGTTATCTTCAATTTCCTAAAAGATACTAATAATTAAATAGAAGATATTGCAGATATTTGTAAAATCACAATCTATTTAGGTGCCGTAAGTGCCATCTATACATGCAAAATCAAAGTACCCACACCTAAAATACAGCAATTTTTATTTTTATATGCATTTATATTTGACTTTATTCAGATTTCACTTTCCCCATGTATATTAATTTTTATGGTTAGTTCACCATATCTGCTTATCATTAAGGTCCCATTAATACTAGTCATTACTAATAGATAGTGTATATTAAACACTTCGCCTCTTAAATGACAAAGAAATTGTAATAAAAAACAACGCAAATGCAAAGTAAAAGTTTATTTTGCTCGGAATTAATGAACTTATGAGTAAAATTAAAATTTATGGGGACATAACTTGCACCAATAGTTATAAGGTTAGTGTCAAATTAGTCATTGTCTATGGGTTTTAAATACCCATGCATGACTAAAGTTGTAATCTCGGTAGTACAGTGGTTAGTATCCCCCTGTGACAGAGGACTGGGATTGAATCCCAACACATGAAATGAAGAAAAGAACAGAGAAAATATTTTCTGCCTTCCTTTGATCCATGTGCCTCGTTACAGGTGTTGATGGAGTAAATAAAATCTGACACTAACCTTACCCCATTTAATCAAAAACCTTTTAGTAAATGGGTTGATATTTAACAAGCTCATATTTCAGAATTTTGATTTTAGCCTAGCCCAAGATAAATAAGTATCTTTAAATTAAGTTATAGCTACATAATTACTGAGCTTTAAAGACAATTTTTTATTATTATTAAAGACAAATCAATGAAGGATATCAGTTTCCTGTTCACTTGTATTGATGCAAGTTATAATGAAATTAAATTTGGGAGTTATTATTTTGCTTCCTTATTCGACTCCTTCATTTTTTCTATTTGTATTCTGAAATAAAGAACAAACATACATAAACATATCGACAATAATAACACCAGCAATAAGAATTGGCAAAACAATCTTTGCATTTAGTATTACATCTCTTTTCTCCACCTGATCACCAGCAGTAATTAGAAATTTAAATAATTTCATCATCCTATCTCAGTCAACTGTTGGATATCTATCTTCCCAAATGAACGCCATGGCTCCCTGTCTTCGTCTTGGCGCATCCAGCATTTGCCTGCAGCCTTTCGCAGATCGTCATAATAAATAATTTCATAAGGTGGCTATCATATGATAGATTTTATTATATCAGGGGTCTCTACCATTGTGAAAACAGCCCCCACCCAACAATGGGGATATAAAAAGAGCTGCGGCAAGTTACATTTGATACTATAGATATGTTACATCACACACATTTGATAAAAACAATAATTTCTTTTGTGTTAATAACAATACAATATCATACCTTCATTTGCCCGAAGTTAAACATCCCACTTTGGAATAGGGCTTAGCTACTACTAAGAATTTTAAAAGTCCAATAATCCCCAACCTAGTGATCAAATCCCAGACCTGTTTGCTTAGTCGTCCCAATTGCAACCACTCAACCAATGAAGCAGATAAACTATATTATATTAAATTTGAATAAATATATGTACCTACCATTACAAATTTTCATCAAATAGGCCACACTCTTACAATAACTACACTAAGCTCAAAGTTTGGCTTACCTCAACTGCTTGTTGAAGTCATCTTGGATAACATCATCTTCCCAATTGTCTTCCCACACTGACACATCTTCGTTATCCAATTGTTCTGTACCCCAGTCTAGAAGGAAAGTTTCATGTACTGACTAGGTACATATCATCCACTAAGCCTTCTATTTGTCACTAACTACAAGATCACTATGATGAACATCTGTGTTTATTGTGTTCAAGTTTCATCATACATACAATCAATCATATAAAATCATTGTATATGCATACATTTGCAGCTGTCATATTATTATTTCTGCTCTGTTTCAGTTATATACAATTGCTTAAAGATGAACCCAAAATATTTGAAAATATAAACTTATTATTTTAGTTTTATTATTACTGAATGATCTTTGTGAAACTACTTGCGTGACAATAACAAAATCTTGTATCATTCTGCCATTAGGCACAAGTGTACTCATTGAGTGGGGAATCTTAATGCCAATCTAGATGGACATTGTCCAATATAACATCTGAGTCAATAACATTTTTGAAATCTCTTACTCATCCAGTTTCTGTTGGCAGAGTACGAAAAAAGGCTTACGATGTTGATAAATGAAATACTTCATAATGTTAGGCTCGTCTGATACCGTCTAATGACAAAATACCGTACCACGAGAAAAATAGTAAGAAGTAAATACGAAATAAAGCGTATAGAACAATATTATCATTTGGATCTCTAGAAGTGTTTTCGCATACAATTATATACCTGCCAATACTTTAAATCTGTTTCTGATCTTCCAAATGAACACTGTTTAGAATTTCAAGACGTCATTAGCTTAAATACAAATTTTATGTGGTTTACTTACTTTCAGTGGGGAATTCTTCGAATTCGTCGTCCTCTTCAAGTAAACCGAGATCAACTTTAGGTTTCTCCATGTTTTTAATGTGCATTACTCGGCTATCACAGGAAAAAAATACCACTCGTGGGCTCGATCACAAGAAATTTAGAAATTGTCAATTAACACAATGATAGTTGAATTTTGAGCAAGCTATGACATTCTAAAATCGATAGCAATCGATTATTTGTAAAGCGTCATGCCGCCATTTTATATCACAAACGTTTGCATTCCGTATTGTAACTGTGTTGGAAGATAGTTAATATTAAAATGAGCAAAGCTTAGAAACATAATAATCTTTTGGAACAAAGTATAAGTTATAGGCTTGTAAGGAGTAATACTGAGGATTAACAAAGAATCGGTTGGACTAATCGATGTATCATATTAAATGGTTTCGTTGGTGTAGTTATAGTTGGATGTTACATTATTAATTTTCGCTATGCCTGACTTCAAGACTTTTTGACCGAATACATTTTTGATATATCATTTAATTTTCGCAAGCGACAAAAAATTACATGATTATCAGAATTATAAAAACGGTCTATTTTGTGTTGCGACTATAATCACTTGAAACTAAATTTATAAAATAAAAATCGGGGGTTATTAAAATTTAATTCAAGACTTTTATACACACACTTTAGGCAATAGAAAAGATAAACGTATCATTATATATCAATTTGATTTAATAAGTGGTCGTTTTTTACTTTTATTTTATCGAAATAAAGATATAGTTATCTTATTTTTTTGTACGTTACTAATAAATAATTCAATACTAGCAAGTTTAGATATTAGTTAAAACATACATGTTGATAATTGTTATCAGTTACAATATTAGATAATTTCGAATAACATTTGATAACTGTAATAAAATATTGAATCATTGATTTATTAAAATAACAATTATGGTATCATATGTTATCAAAAACGCATATTGGATTACTGATTTGATTTTTTTAAATAGTCGAAAATGATGATGCTCTAAACATAGTTATATTAATACAGCTCGGAAAAAAGAGTATTTTAAGGCAACTGTGGGAAATACATTGGTTAATACATGACAGACCAAAAGTGCAAAAGTGGCGAACTCTAATTTTTGTACTCTTTCTTGCTAAGAACTTCTACCACTAGTTGCACATTAGGGATAAAATAATGTACATACAATACATATTATTACATATCTTCACGCCACGTCCTAGGTATAAATGAGGTGTGTGGTGACAATATAATACAATTTATAATTAAGGCAAAAAAGTCAAGAAGGCAAGAAATGCGGGATAGGGTTCCTGAATTCTAAGACACTACACCAGTGCAGGCTGCCCTCCTCGCACGGCAGTTTTAGGGGCCGCAAAATTTCACAATAAATAAAAAAAACTATCTGGGTATCCACTTTCTTTGAATGATATTTTGTAATGACTGTCAAAACCACCCATACTGACTTGCAGGCGAATTTGTTCTTTTTTATCGTATTGTTTGTTTCGTACGAGTAATTAAATCCCTTTAAGAAACACGAGAATAATTAGATAAACTTTTTTATTTAAAATCTAACCTGTATAACGCAAAATCATGATGACTGTTTTTATTGAGAAGTTATTTAGAATTAATGTATGCAGCAGCAGCAGTGGTCGTTCGCAAGCCGCGGCGGGTATTTGCGCCGCACGGGTGCGAGTCTACGGGCCTCAAGGATCCCCTCTTTACCCGGACAGTCTTGAGGGGTCAACCCCCCCCGGTGATCTCTCCCCGTCTATTCAGACGGTGTCGTGCTCTGTGGTTTTACTCTCCGACCACCGACGCTTACACAGCGTCGTCCAGCCCCTCCAGCTCCCGCGGGAGCGGGAGGCCGTCAGGGGAACGAGCGTGCAGGCGCGAAGCCCCTGAGATGGGCATGCGGTCCATTATGGGCTCGGTCGTATATACGCCGAGCCAGTCGGGCCACAAACTCCTTCAGGAGTTCCACTTTTAAGTCGCGCTTCAGCACGTCGTTCACATAGCGGCCCGCCCCCACGATTGACGAAGGGTCAGACTCCGCTGTCCTCGGAGACGGCGGTGCTGCGACTCAACCACCAGCGCGTACCATGCTGGTGCCGCGTAGTGAGACGTGAGCGGATGTATGTTTTGAACACCCGCAGTTTAATAAATGTATGTAATGTATGCTAAAGAGGGCGCCAAAATTGTCTTCCGCCCCGGGAAGCCGACACCACGCTACGCCACTGCACTAGACTATAAATGTTTCTTTATTTGCTGTTTTACTACTTTGCACATAGCGCGATATCTCTAAATTTACGTCAATAACACTTAAAATACTTAAAACAAACATCACTTATTGTTAGAGCAATTGAATTTAATCAATTTCAAGTAGCAAATTTTTCAGAGGACTTGTCCATGTATTGAGTATGTCTACGGAGCTTATAAAGCCCTGGAACTAAGTTTTCAAACCGACTTATCTGTCAGCGTCGCTTAAGGGACAATTGAATTAATTCAACACTTTGCAGTTCAATTTAGACTTATGATGGTCCTCCACTCTTCTCACATTTAATTTTCCCAGCACGAGTAAACGTAGAATAAAATTTCTACTGAGTATTCTGCAAGCATTAAGTATTACATTCGAATTTTGAAACTAGGGTCTTAGACAGCCCTCAATTAAAGTAGGAAACCGATTGGCGGCTTTTTACACGCTTTATTAGTGTTACATAATATGTCCATAGATGACATAGACCAGTTACCATCAGAAGGCATGATCTGCGCGTCAGGGCAAACAAAAAATAAAACACTCGAAACGAAGTATCCCACATAAATGAACTTGGATGGTTATTTAAATAAATATATAAAATTCAATTTAAATAAATTCTGAAGTATTTATGTGCAGTACTTTATAATACATAGGTACCTATTAAATTCGTCCATAGAAAGATACGAGTTTTAAGTACATCATTAATTGTTTATTGTTGCACTTTATTTATTATTAAATTTTACTGCGCACGTAGTCTTTTGTAAATTATTGACTTTGGCGAAGGTGTTAACGGTGGTGATACTTTCCGGTAGGTTATTATAATTATATTCTTGCTCTTGCACGTGTTATACTTCTGCCATATTTTTTGTAGTGATTCGGGATAATAGCAGCATGCCTGTATCTCTCCTGCCCTTACTATATTTTGTGGCTCCTTTTAACATAAAATGTAACTGCGTTTGTACATTATTATTTAGTATATTTCTAACTAACATATATTTTTATAAATATATATATTTATATTAAAAGAAAAAAAAGTAACATCACGCCTGTAATCCCCGAAAGGGTAGGCAGAGGGGTGTACTACACCCCCACGTTTCACTAGTTACGTATAAGTGCAATGGAATAGGTGGTGAGCCTATTGCTATACACCGGGCACAGTTCCAGACTCCGAGTCACTACTAGAAATTCTAAATTAGAAAAATCCAATAGTACCCCCTGCGATATGAACCCAGGACCTTCCGATCGGCAGTCGCGCTTGCAACCGCTCGACCCATGAGGCAGTAAAGACAATAATAAGGGAAGAATATAAAGATGCCACCAATCTCTGTTGAGAATTTCCACCCAGAGGCTGGAAAGTTATACCAATTACGTACCTATACCTAACAATAATAATAGTTTTGATAAAACTCTCGAAAACAAAATTATCATTATCAAAACGCATTATCATTTTGAATCGTTAATTATCTACGATTAATTATACGACAAAGAGAATCACTGTTGATATTCATCTAGATTAGTGTTAATTAATTTAAAATTTATTTCCAATACCTAACACAGTTGCTTAGGATCTTCCAAAACTATTAGGTGAGTGTATACAGATTTTTGTAAAATTTCATCCGGAACAAATTAACAAGTTTCCATAACTGATGGCGTCACTTGTATACGGTTCTATATTTTTTCAATTTGCCTTAAAACTAAAACTTCGTTATTCGATGATATGTACCTATATTATTATGGATACGTTTTTGTCCGTATCTCGTTAGCCTATACTAGTTAGTCTCGTTAGCCTACATCTATCTAGTTAGCCTTTAAATACTAGACAGCCTTTTCCAGAGAATAAGATACAAAATCATGTTAATTTTCAAACGGTTTTTTAAGGTCTGTGTAGTGTGTAAAGCACGCAGTGATTTCTATTTGAAAAAAATATTGCGTCTTATGGCATGTCCGTTTCTAGAATGAAGCTGCTGCTCCTGCTAGGGCTGTGCGCGGTCGTGGCGTCAGCACCCCAGTCTGAAGTGCTCCAGAGCGATGAAGAATACGCTGTTGGTATGTACATATGTCATAGAACAATGTACCTATGTGTAATTTGTGATACAGCGGGGTAACAACACTTACACACAAACAAACACGTAAGCACACATACATATATACTCAATGAATTAAAGTAAGCGTTCAACTTATTTCGTTTGACAGATACTATGTTACACAAAAATAAAGTTTGCCAATTTACGGTACTTAACAAGGTGCTCCAAGCTATTAAAAAAGCTATTAAATGATGTGTGCAGAAGTACGTCAGGCTTATAAGTCTAGAGATATTTGGTTATCGGTCTTCTTTGGCAACCTTCCTAGAGTCATGGTGTAATGATATCTTCACTCGTGTATTTCACGAAGTGGTGTTCTACGTCCTTCATGCAATAAGCAGTTAGAGGACACAAATCTGGACTTTGAGCTACTTCTAAAAATTTTAAGCTATAAAAATCCGATAGTATAGGACCTGGGAATCGAACAAAGGACGTCTCGATCAGCAGTTGCATTAGCTCGATCAGCGAGGCAGTCGACGCGCGAATTTTTAACTAAAGTAACCCCAATATTGTATTCCAGATCAGTTTGAAGCCGATATTGGCAACCGCAATTTCCTCATCAACGCGTTGGTCAGGCAGCTGATCGCGTATTTGCGATTCATCATCAACAATGGATCAGGTCTCTTTGGCATCCCGCCCCTCGACCCCCTTGAGCTGGAGGAGTACCACTTGGTGATCCCTGCGCAGCTCGTCAAGTAAGTTTAGATCTAAATATCTCTTTATATATGCACATCGGTTTAAATCATTTGTTATAACTTTACAATCAAAATAATAATAAAGGGTTTCTTGTTATAAATTTTTGGAAAATTCAAATTGTAGAAACAAAACTCAAAAATTATTGACAATTTACAAAAAAATAACAAAGAAGAAGGGATGATTCAACCAGTGAGATATTTTGCTTATTGACAATTAGCAGTTACAAATTTGTACAAGTGCAAGCGAGATAGCATCTGCTATGCACTGTTTCGCCTTGATGCCTTGTTGTAGACTCAGATTATGACCGTTAAATCAGTGATAGAGAGTTTGACCTTCGGGACCACTGATTTCTTTCGCTCTCTTTTCAGCATGGATCTCCACCTGAAGAATATCATGATGACCGGCGTTGGCGGTTTCGTGGTGCACAGGAGCAACCTTCGTTTGTCGGATTTAACCTTCGACATCGACATCTCCGTGCCGAGGGTCTTCATCACAGCTGGTCAGTTCATTGATGAAGATGTATGCAGAATTGCAGTGTTGAATCATTGTTTCTTGATATAGCAGTGTATGTACTGTACATGGTATTTGACGCTGACTGGCTAGTTCTACTCAACCCATAGCCCTAATTTGAGGTAACTGGCCCATTGTTTTACCTATTTGGTCGCGCGCAGTTAAACCACCACACCTTGTCTTTGGACAATATATTGTACGCCAATCACTCTGCACGCACGGAAATGTGCACATTATCGTAATGTTTGCCCTTTCTGCATTTGTGTCCACAATTTTATGTGGGACGCGATTTGTTACGCACCGAAATGACATGCCACATTTTGATGGAAATTTGCGCGCTTTTCGGTGGCAAAATATGATTGCACGTTCTGGTCGATTCGAGCCGTGTACTTTCGTTTATGAACGTTTCAATTTACATACATCTGTTTTATGCTAATAATAACTTTAAAAGGTAACGCGAGGTTGAAATAAGATCTTTAGATCCATAATGTTCGTATATTTCGTGCTCTTTATGTGTATTTCAGAAAATGTTAATGCTTGTTTGAGCACATAATATGTACATATTTGCGAGCGACTTGCATTTATAAACATTTTAATTAACTCACTGAACGATATGGTTCACACCGGCTTCAACGCTGCAAATATAAAAAACGCATTTAAATATTATCGTACCTCACGATAATTACGTCACATGTTCAAGCAGGACCGTATACAGAGCATATTATATGAAAGATTACATATAAATAAAACATTGCTGGTATATTGTCTTAAGCAATTAGTTACTTGTACGAAAATTTTTCTCATTACTGGGTACTAATAAGAAAAATCTTAACATGTTGGCATTGTACACCACGGTTATAATTATTGTGTTCTTGGCGATTTTTTGTGTTCTTTTTACTTTTAAATGTATTATTTATCTGCTGTCTGTACGTGCCTCAGTATCTAAGGCAATATCATTTTCTAATTCTTTTCTATTTTTCTACACATTATACGGAACCATAGCGACTGCTACATTGCCAGTTCGATGCGTAGTTTTCGACATAAACGGAAGCAACACGTCACGTTCAATAACTTCGATTTCGTACTCCATTTTGTGCGGCCGCCAACGGTCACAGGAGGATGCAGGCTGTGCTCACGCCGTGTCGTAATCGATGCACAATACGGCTATTTTATTGTGATTTCTATACGGAAAGTGGCATTGTATGGGCATGTCACAGTTGCCCGCCAGCTCTGTGATCAACTTCACACGCGGTATTCCACTCTATATACACCCAGTATTTTTAATTCTCTAATGTTCTCTTAAATACTTGTTGTATGGCAATGATTATTCGTGTTTATACTGACGTTGCCGCTACGCGGGTTTAGTTTGTGTTACCCTTAAATTGGCCGTATAAAACTACAACTTTATCATGTTAAGTTTAATTGTAGGCATTTAAAGTTATCGGCTATACCCACACAGCCTAAATGGACTAACTTTAGGTAAGTCTACTGAATTTCATTACTGGTAAAAAATCAGTTGTTTCATACATGTTCATTATCAAACACGTAATATTTAGAAAAATTTACGTCTTACATGTATCCGTAGTATCCTTCTAATAGCGTCAATGCTGTTTAAAAAAAATCATATTTAGATTGAAGTACTGTAAGAAAATTTATCTATGAACTTTTAATGAGACAATTGGCATTATTCGGTGTTGCCAATAAATAGCGATTATACAAATTAAAAGCTGAAAGCAGACTACTATAAGATATAAATACGTTACAAATTATATGTAAATTTTAAATATGATTTTGTTAAAAACAAAAATTAAACTTAAAATAAAACTGTTTATTGAAACAAGATATTGTTTCAGTTTAAACATCTGTGTTTGCAAATATCTCCAGTGGCGCAGAAATATATGTACTGTCTTGATATCATCTCAAACGAATCATTTCGAACTTGCTGGCTATCTTATTACAATACCATCTTAAATCGAATAACTGGAAAATTAAAACTCGTCGTTCGATCCAGAGCCATTCAGCTTAGATTAAGTTATTGGCGTCTGTTAAAATTTCCCTTTCTTAAATTTGTTAAATCTATTTTAATTTCATGCGAGACTCATTAAATTATAACAAATTCTACAAATTTAGGAAGTTCATGTCGGTATAAACATCATGATACAATTTAATTCGTTATAGTCCTTCGATAATCTATTGTTTTATGCGTACAGGTCGAAGACGTTTTTTGTTATAATACTTATTTAAAACAATACCAGCAACTAAAATCAGCTGTATATCTTGCGTCTAATATTATAATTCATAAATTCAATATTATATTTGTTTGTTAATTTCTATAAATCTCACGTGTATTACAAAGTTTTAGTAATAAAAAAATACTTTTCGCAATCACCGTAAAACGGAACGCACGCACGTAAATGCGCTCATAAGTTTGAATCGGATAAAAGAGGTGTAAATATCCATTAAACCCAGCCGGAGAGCCCACAATGTTAATGGATTTCAGTATAATGTCCTCGACCTACTAATAAAATGTCGGTCTTCGATAAGCTTCTTTAACTGTCCGAAGCTCAAAGATATCCGTTTATAACGTTAATTTACGTGCTTTATTAATGAGAGGTTACACGATTCGATATGATGGTTCGTGAGATAAAAAAGTATACTTCTAATAGGTACATATATAAGATTTCTAATAGATATAAGATCGGAACTCATAAGGAGCAGTCATATTGATGTATAAAAGAAATTTACGAAAGAACTAAGAAAATAATGAAAGCTATTTGTTAAGAACGTTACCGATGTAAGTATGTAGTCTCTGTCTAATCCCAAGGGGAAAAAGACGTGACATTATGTACATATATGTATCTATTGATTTACACCCGATGTAGATACAACATTAAATTCGTTCGTATGTGTATGTGCCACGAATACTTATAAGGTGCGGAGTAGTAAGTAAGAGTTTAATAGTTAAATGTCAGCCGTAAATAAAATAAAGAAAGGTAACCGTGCCAAATCCTGACCCGCATTCGCTTCCCGGTTAACGTCACCTGCTACGTAGTGACGGTTCTAAATGCACTCTAGTATGAACTCTACCTCTATTCGAACTGGCTGGAAGTCCACGCGTACAGCAAATCCCTACACAAACAATCACGTTCAGTGTAGTTCTATTCTTAGATTAATCGGAAACATAATGATGTTCTAAATTGAACCACAGCTGTGCACCGCGGTCGAATCGGCTGCATTGGCAAAACCGTTCAGGAACCAAAGCAAGATTGGGTATACTCCGATATCTCGAATGGTATTTTGTAATTCTATCGCCTCGCAGATTCGTTTGAAAGCATGGTAAGTGATTTCGTGCTTCTTGGAATTCATTTCGCGGCAGTTTGTTGCCGCATATGTTTTTCTTATTAGGCACGAATGAATTACTTAATAACTGTTTGTTGTTCAAGTTTGTTGTTTTGAATAAAATTGTTTTCAGTTCGTGTTTGTAATCGTTTTGATATTTGATTCTTAGCAAAACAATGTTTTAATTACTGAACTCGAAGCGAGGTTTAACGGTTATTGTAATGTAAGTAACTGTAACGATGAATTTAAATATTTTCGGCGCCTACTTTTTTAAACGAATACTTTTAAAATAAATAAATTTTACCTGTATATAAGTTTAGAATTGATAAAATGTTAATATACGAAGATTTTTGTTGGTAAATTTTTAATAATACAACAATATTAATAGATAGTAATGGTACAAAGATCGAGAATATATGGCAACCCTATTGGCATGAAATAACCAAAAGAGGGGTTTACGTGACAGTATCCAGTAAACAATTCATTAGAATTGCTAGTGGTAGGTTGAAGTGGACATCAAACAGCAATTGACTGCGACCATAGTGAATTACAGTCTATGATTATTGTCTATTAAAGTAACCAAAGAGAGGAAACAATGTTTATTTTTCGCGGTTTTTTTTTAACTTTTTAGCGTATTTCTAACTGCTTGCCAGTTATTAATTTACAATATTAACAATAAGTTCCTCTTAGAAAAAATCGCTACAAAATATACAATAAAAGGGACTACGTCATAAATATTATATTATTTAAGTAGAATTACCAGATATTTGGTTAAATATAATTAAACGCCATTTGCTTCAATTTAGCTAAAGAATAAATTTTTCTTTTAGATACTGATTTAAAATACACCCTGTTAAATCAATTTTCGGCTAATAAGAGTCACGGCAAAATTTATTTAAAACACCACACATTATTCAGGACAATGAAATAGCCAAAAATTTAGAAATATATTTGGAATTTGAGAATAACATGAGCTTAAGAAAAAGAATTTTTTGAAACTGAACTTGGACAATTTCATTTCTAAGTAGGTATTGATTTTTGTAACGTTCAGTATTTTTTATCGCTACATAATAATAAAAAGTAATATGTTATTCAAATATTGGGTTGTAACCGAAACCCGTATATTGTAATTCCAGACTTACGCCAACCTAAATTTAGTTAATAATAAAATAAATAAGATGTTGTATGTATTACATATATCTTTTCTACACATTTACGCGCGTTAGTAGATTGAGGATTTTTATTAAATAACAATTTTGTTAGTTGTTAGGTAGTTGTTTGTTGACACACGCTCAAAAGTAATCTTAATATCCACATATTCCCTTAATAAACGTGGTAATATTGTAAGCTACAACCACTATTTATTAATATTACGACTTCTTGACTAAAGAGATGGCAGAAAGTGCGACAAAAGCCGTCGTCGTAATAAATTATTGTTTGCGAACAAATAACTTCATGTTTGTATTGCTACGTCTTTTCTTTCCTCCTCTGTGCGTCCTATTAGAGAAAACCGGTTCTTTATAACATTTTACGTTGGAAGAAACTGGAAAAGATAGTTATTTTGTTGTTGAAAAAAAAATTAAACGTCACGTAACGTTGTCTACGTTCTTTACTTATAGTTATTTTTATACACACTGTACTTTACTACTGGCAGGTAAAAATAAATACCTATTAAGAAAAACGTTTGAGAACCACACATCGAAACATTTTCAAATATTCGTTTTCGCCTTTTGTCTCGAATATACCTACTGCTGTCGCCGATGTCTGTGCTACATAACAACGTCATGTACAGTTACTTTTGTTAAATTTTTATAACTATGAATTTGCTATTAATATACTAACAATAAAATGTGGTAGGTACAACATGTTCGAAAATACACGAAATTTTGCATCAGTGTATAATATAAATCATTGTTAAAAACCGAAAAGCCACAAATATGGAATCTTTCGTTTGTTCCGCACATATCAAACAATATTTTTGCGGTCGGTACTCACTGAGCTCATCAAAATACATAGTCAGCGAGTTACGAATATTGGAATTGTTTTTAATTATCATGGAAGAGTACTACTATGGTACATTTGTATTCATTATAAGCAATACCGTAAGACTTTTTTTAAATATTTTTCTCAAACTATTGCTTAGACACTGCAAGACAAACGTGCAGCCTTGAGAACTGTGATGATGTCAAGTAATTACTGGTAAGGAATGATATATTCGTATTAACGTATCAGAGAACATAGAATAAACAATCTGGCCAATTTATACATTTAAAAAAGTTGCGCTCTTTCATTTATATCGGTTTTGAAAATTAGTAGGAAACAATCGGGACTCAGGGACTCCAACAAGAGTATCAATAACCATATATAAATTTCGTACAAAAGTATACAATTACGATTTTCTTCGAGCCTACTTTGTAATCAGATTACAACATTTGAAAATGTTGAAACTTTTTTGGTAAAAAACGAAATTTTATTTCTGCAGGGGAGACACGGCCAAGCGAGGTGATAGTGACGAAGCCGCCAGCTCGGTCACCCAGCGCACCCGCGTCCAAACGTAAGTATAAATTGTTACCTACACTTATGTTTTGTTATCCTTTCAAGATAAATAAACTGTGCACCTACGTTCCCTTGCAGCTAAGATCCGAATAGTCCATGTACTATTTGTAAGACCCAATTAATTCAATGGCTAGAGTTGCTGTGATTCCTTTTTGAAGTACATGTTATTCCCTGTATGTGTAACTCACTGAATGGTTCTTAAACTAGTGGAAGACCTATTTCTAAAAAACCGATCTTCTAGACCGCTACATAAACACAACAGAGCCCGTGTCTAATAGCCTTATTACACTTCGTACCTACAAGAAAAATATAACTATTTATGCACTTTGAAGTGACATTAATTGCAATCCACGCATTGAGCTATTTAATTGTAAACACATCAATGTTTATAAATGTGTATTTATTGGCTAATTGCACCCAATTTGTGCAATGGTCATTAAAACAGGGTTAAGTTAAATTACATTTGAATTCATTAATACCTATCGTTAGTGTTATTGGAATTTTATTGTATGTCAAATATAATTTTTAGCATCAGCAGATAAAATCAAAGAAAACATAGACATTACTAGTTTCCTACTTGTTTGTTGAGCACAAATGTATGCGTTATCGCCACATGTTGTCGACATGTGTTTTGCTGGACGGGGCGCATAAATAATTTAATTTTCCTAATTTTCGAGCCAACACATTTTGTGCTTATTGCCATGCTATTTCATGAAAGTCCTGAACTGATAGTAATTACAAACACAGTTAGATTAGTCATTTTGGATATAATAGGAGACTAAACAATATCATCTACATCTTTTCGCGTTCTACTGTTTCACTCGACTTTTCACTAATAATTTGAGAAGGGTAGGGCTATAGTTTGCCACGCTTGCCGAGTGAGGGTTTATAGATTATGCACGCACAGCGAACATTATGGAGAAATCTAAGGTTGAGGTTACCTTACAACGATGTTTTCTTTCAATGATGTATCAAATTTTATCATAAAAAGTAAATTTTTTGCAACAAAGTGCACGCCTAGATCGAACCTAGGATCCGGAGTGGGGGGCTTGAATCAAAAAACTCTATCACTGATCCATATCAAATCATTCCACCGATATTGTGTATTCATTAATCAATACACATGACTGTGTTCTGTTGTGTATACGGTATGTAAGTGTAATAGATATTTAGTGTTTTTATTGGAACTGAATAGCGTGTAACAGGATGTACCGTCAGTGTTATTGTTGGAAAAGTCTCGAACATTTTATAGATTTTACAAGTCTACTATTATCGCTGGCATCTGCCTCGGCGAATAGTGTACAAGATGCAATGACGCAAGACCGTTCATTCAGCGGGAAATGACGGTCACTGAAAATTGCTGCTTGCATCGTAATGGCGTATTTTTAGTTAGTAATCGCATATTCTAAAGTTTTCTGTCCCGCCAACGAATCACAAATGATAAATCTGCCTTGTCGCTTCACTATTTCACAACTCTCTTTATTTTTTTAAAGCAAATGTATACGTTTTCGAAGAATTTTAAAAATGATATGGTTGATAAGTGAAACTTTTTACCTCATTCACTCGATCGCCAGCGAGGTTTTAATCTTATCTGATCGTGTATGATATCAACTCGGAAGCCCACTGAAATATGTGTTCTCGGCAAAAATAGTGGTGTGAAACGATTAGGATGTTACGATACCGTTAAAAGCCGAAAAAATAATGCTAAGGGAAGGTAAAAATATAATAGAATAGGAATATACAGGGATAAAATAGACGATAATACAAAACAAACATAAGAAACAGGATGGAAATAAAATATCAAAAATAGAAAAAAACGATACCAGTGTAAAATAAGTAATATACAAAAGAAAAAAACAACATAGAGATATAATAGAAAACGGATAGGGAAAAAGAAGTTATTGTTAATATGATCAAGTAACTAAATCAGCTTCGTTGAGGCTGATCCAATTTCGATCCGCGGATCTGGACCAGGCCGAAATTGGGTTGCAGAGTAGTATTACTTTAAACTGTAGCCTAAATGTATTTAAAGCATCGCAGATATTGCAATAAAACGTACAATTACCGCTTTGCTCTAAATAAAAAAATATTCCCTCGTGCACACACACATCTAATTAGTTAAAGAGATATAGAGAAGTATAATATAAGAGATATAAAGGAGAAACTGTGCTGTTTGTTACGTTTCGCGAAAGCACAAACGAAAAGTAGGTTAAATAATATCAAAGGGTTGTAAGCTCGAGGCGTAACTTTTTGTGTTATACGGTTCTTTACCGCGGACTACAGCCGTAATACATACAATATTACTATCTGTTAATAAATAAATCTGTACAGACCAGGTAGGTAGAGTGACGATATAGATACGCAAAGTGGCTGGCAGTGGTTGGATCCGTAGAGCAGAAGATCGAGCTCAGTAGCGTGCTATCTATCTATCATACTTTTTAATATATCAGAGCGATATAATTCATATATAGTCTTATTTGGACTATATTTATTGAAACATAAGATCGAATTAATTTAGAGTAATGTAAAAAAGCAACTGTTTAACTGTCAAGAGTTATAGATAAAGTAAAGGACTAAAAATAAGTAATGAATGGCTATTCTAAAGATATAATTAAATAATATGTTATTGAAATTAGCATATGCGTATACATTTTATTGAGACATTGTATTTTAAATAGACACACAACACGCACGCACGCACGTACGCACGCACGCACACACGCACACACGCACACACACACACACAATAATATATATAGAAACTTTATACACATACACATATATTCTCAATGTGTAAATACTTATAATAATATCTCGGAACATCTCCACACACGGCCATCTGATCCCGAAGTAAGCCGCAAGAGAGCTTGTGTTACGGTAAGCAGACTGCTGATGCACTATGTACATATATATGTATGTAGGTATAAATATATATGTACATATTTATTTTTTACATCCAGACAAAGAACAAAAATTTGTGCTCATCACATAAATATTTGTTCTGGGTAGGAATCGAACCCACGATCCCCCGCTCAACAGTTTGATTCCCTATTCACAGGAACGACGGGCCAGTCAAATGTATAATTTGTGGTGTTAATATAGATCTTATGTCAGTTCGAAGCCTAGTTTTTACGTCGTAGAATAACAAACGGTTAGGAATTTTGAGTTTAACAGCAGCCTCTCCGCTGTTCTTGTTTGTTGTTGGAAATTTGCTTTTATAACTTTAAACTTTCGGAACTAATTTTGAACAAACGCTCTAAAGATTTTCACGAGATGCTTACCTGAGTATCTACGCACGTTTATATATAACGTATGACCTTTACTATATTTATAACCGGGTCGCCTTGTATAAATAACTTTAATAGTTTAATATAAGGTTAACCTACACTTGCTTATTATATTATTTAAGTCGCCAGTAATTAAAAAAGGATGCACTAAGACTGGCAGCCTATTAAATTACTTTTTTAAAGCCGCGATTTTTAATGATTTTCTTATTTTATTTTTATAGTAGTTTTATTTATTTCACGGTTTCTTTGCTGCTGCCATATAAATAAAAGAATGTATCTAGTAGATGATCCAATGAAAACGAATTACCCATTTTGTAGTAAAAGGACCTTTTGATAATAAGATTTTAAATTAAAGTAGGTACAGAAAACAATATGGTGGCAGGGTAACATAACCTGGTATGGCATTAGCAAGTCAGATCAGCTGATAGCGAAGGACCACCCGCCCTTCCGAGTCCCTCGAATCAAATCAGCGTGAAAACTTTACTGTATTCTACCCTCTATCTCTAAATCCGTAGTATAAAAACTAGTATTTTAATAAATGCTATAACAAATATTTCTGCGTTTTGATTATTAGGAATTAATTTTAATAATTTATTTTTCGTTTGTTATAATTTACTATGTGGGAAAAAGATTAATGTGTTACTTCCCAATTATAAATTTTCTTGTGTCAACAGAATAAAGTTAATAGTGTATGTTTTCTAATATTGGTCGTTGTCATCATTTGAGAAAAGTTGAGGTTACATTCTACTCATTGTCAGATCAGAAATTCATCTTTTCCACGTTCAATTACACAAGATTGTTCCGTGTGTCATATTATTAAATGATGTTTTAATGACAATTAACCAGTATACTTGTATAGCAGTGGTAGCCTAGTGGTTAAGAATTCAGCCTCTCATTCCGGGGGTCCTGGGTTCAAAT
>DWME01002781.1:0-19917 GCA_018244795.1 Parelbella ahira ahira | reverse complement strand
TCAACATCATCATTATCATCATCATCATTAACTCTTTTATAGTTGCTTTCCTAAACATCGGTCTTCTCTCAGAATGAGAACGGTCACGACATTAGCCTGCCGTGCTGGCCGAATGCGGGTTTTTTACTTATTCGTTTGCTCCTTAGTGTACATCAATCATTAGACATAACGAAGAGAAATCTAGTAACACTCCAACAGTTAACTTATGAGATCGCTAAAACTAAAAAAGGTATGCATAGAGTTAAAATATAGCTGTGATAGCCTAGTGGTTAAGATTTCAGCATATCATTCCGGTGGTGCTGGGTTCAAATCTATGGCACGCACCTCCTTACAAAAGTGCGTTTTAAATTTAAATATCGCTTGCTGACAGTGAAGGAGAATATCGTGAGGAAACTTGCGCACCTTAGAATTTATAAAAAAAAATCTAATGTGTGTGATGTCTGCCAACCCGCATTTGTCCAGCGTGGCAGACTATTAGCTTAACCCTCTCAATGTGAGAGGAGACCCAACCGTGGAGTGATATATGGGTTGATTATTATTATTCATTTATTATTTATACAGCAAAAAAATTTACTTCCGTTACGAGTCATTCCGACTTTCAACCTTGAACATTTGACCATCACTGAGAATTTCTATTGATATCACTTACCGTTTTCGATATAGCTGCCATCCAATCTCTAATGGTGCGTAAGAAAAAAGAAAACAATAGATATTAATTGGAATTTAGAAAAGTAAATAATCGGTCTTCCCAGAAATCGTAGAGAAATAATCATTTCCTCTGGGACACTCTATTGATATCATTTAATAAAAAGAATACTCGTAGATTGAGTTATTACATTCGTGTAGTATACATATACATACATATGTATAATATGTATACAGACGTAAACAGATAGAGATAATATGTAGGTATACAGAAATGCGTCATTTTAGAGATTATAGTTATCATATTTGAAACGTCTTCGACATGTCTACGACATGTCTACGACACGTCTACGACTTTGCTACGAAATCATTTTTGAGCCGTAAAATTATTATACGCTTTTTTCGTTACATATTATTTATCCATCGGAATTTTTCTATATCCTGATATAAACTGATATATACACGTATGTATATAGTTTGAAACGTCTGCAATGAAAAGTTCTATAATATATGATAAAACGTAACATCACGCCTGTAATCCCCGAAGGGGTAGGCAGAGGAGTGTAGTATACTCCCACAATTCACCAGTTACGTATAAATCCCATGGAATAGCTGGTGAGCCTACTCCCATACACCGGAAACAATTTCAAACTACGAGTCACTACTAGACATTTTATATTAGAAAAATCTAATAGTACCCGACCCGGGATTTGAACCCAGGACCTTCCGATTGGCAGTTGCTCTTGCAACCACTCGACCAACGAGGCAGTGAAACGTTAAAACGTGATTCGCTAAAGGTCTGAAAGTTACAATAAAAGTCCTTAAAGGAGAAGTAGGCACATACATTCTCCTTGCGTGTAATGTATTCATTATCATATGTTGCGGACTGGCTGGTAGCGTGCTGGTTTATTTTTCGTCTTACACGTGGTTTATATCTGGCTTTATCTCGTAAATATTACATAAAATCATATCCACCCAACAACTAAGTCTGTTTAATATCGCCTGAAGTTTTGCGAGTTTATTTACGTCTTAAAACGTGTCTTAGCTTTTCATACATTTTTAAGCTTCCTTGTGGAACCCCCAAGGCGGTATGAGTCTTGTGACTTCCATCTCTTTCTTTCATTTTGTGTTTAGTCTTTACATCAGGTATACAAAAGCTGTATTTGCTACTGAGAGATCATAAATAATTAGATATATTTAAATATCTCGACGGCTGAAAACGTCAATGATTTAAATCCTATTTGCGGTTGAATACTAATACTATATATGCTGCAAAGAGGAAAAATATATGGTTTATATGTTGTAGTAACGAAAAAAACAATTATTCCAATTACAATTACAATTTCGATTATATCTATCATAACAGATGTCCCAATTCGATAGCATAGTCAATGTCAATGTACAAAAAATGTTAATTTAGCAAAATTAATTAATTAATGTCCGTTTAGAAAAATTTATTAATTACATGATGTCAAATAATAGCATGTGAAAGAATTAAAAAGTTACAATGATAAAAACTTCATAATAATTAAAGTTAATAAACATGTCTTTAATAAAGTTATCAGCCTAGCTCATGCAAGAGATAACGTGGAACATAACGCTCTATTTTCCAGCTAACAACCTGAAATGGAATGAAAATAGAATGGTTTGAAATGAAAATGAAATAGCGGGAATCCAGACGTCTGCGTGTTATAAGTATATCGTATCTGGAAAAATAAGCACGCTCGTGTTAAGACTCTGAAAGAATTGTACTGTGTTATTTGAACGATGTAAAGTAAGGGATGTGCCTGGCTTAGAATTGAGTCTTTTAACAAACAATATTTGTCATATCGTGTGTGTGAATGTAGAGGCGTTTTAGAAAATTAAATACGATAGTTTTTAAACAATAATGTACTCCCCTGCCTATCTCTTCGGAGATTACAAACGTAACAAAATAATCTTTTTGCTGTTACTTTTCGAAACTAGTCTCTTAAATCAGTGGTTATAGTAAGTCTATGGACCCTATAAAGGATCACGGTTTTATTTACAATAACGAATGGTATTAAACAAACAATTTATTTAGAAGTATATAAGGTTTGTAAACAAAAAACATAATCAGCCAAGCTGCACGATCGAGTTTTAAAGATGAATACGCGGCACGTAGAACGCGTAGTGTATATTCCAGCCAGTACATCACCGGGTGTTGCCGCCGCGGGCCCGGCGGAGGCGTCGAGCTAAAGTAAAACGCCGCAATTCGCAGACGACGTGTAATTTTTCATTCTCCGAACGCTATAAAATTGGGTTCTGTGAAAAAAGCGAGCGATCCTTCAAAGCCAGCGGCTCATTTTGCACTTCTTTGGCGTTAGGCGTCAGTCGTACGGAGACCATAGTAACGTATACATGCGTCAAATTACACCGATATCTCATATTAATATTATATATGCGAATGTGAGCTTGTTACGTTTTCACTCTTTAACTACTCAACCGATTATCACGACATTTTAGGAGTACAGTAAAGAATACAGGATACCTTTTTCCAGAAAAAAATATACGTGTATTTAAAGATATCAACGTGAGCAAAGTCGCGGGCAAAAGTTAGTAAAACTACTGAATTACTTTATTATTGTATCTTACTCTCAGAAATAAAACGTAATTTCGGATTGGAATGTTATTTGGCTTACGTTAAATTTTTAAATGAATTTAATCCCTAAACCTAAATCAAAACATTAGTTATACCCAGCAAACAATCAATATGCTACGAATAAATTCCCGTTCCAACGCTTTTTTCATTCTACTATTGGAACACGGGCCCCCATAATGAGAGGGTTAAGGTCACAGGCCGTGGTCATATACCACGAATAAATTATAATATTGTAATCACTATTATAATCTTAATTAGAAATCTAATTGACTATTGATACAATTAAGCGACTAAACGCATTAGGAAACTACGGCTCCTACACACACATGGGGCTCGTCTGTGATGTATTACAGCAACTTCCCACTTCTGTTTTCACTTCGCATCCCCTATCCGCGACCCAATTATTGTAAACTCGCTTCTCCCCCGACGCTACCCGCAACTCTATTCGCGTCTTCGCGTTTATTTCGATGTCCATTTAAATACTTGATATAGAAGAATCTCATAATATCTGCTAGGATGGAGAGTGGGCACTCGGTGTTCCCTGCCTGCCTCTTAAGAGTTTTGGTGTATGATAAATAACAAATATTTTCAATATGCAGACACATAATTATAACATTTACAAGATTTTATATATGTAGTTAGAGATAAATGCGTGAAATAAACTAGATGTTTATGTAGAGTTTCAAAAATAGAAAGTAACTATTCACTCTTTTTTTTTAGTAATTCCAGGTAATAATAATAATAATTTTGTCTTACTAAGCTTAAGGTGTCTCGCTAGGTAGCTATGGTAGATAAAGGGTTAAGCAGAAAGCACCGTTTCCAAAAAAACTATCCTTTTCTCACAAAAGATCTAATTTTGGCTATTTACAAATATAGTTCCCTGAGCATAAACGCCTTACTCTTGTGCATTGGGGCAGAGCAAATTAAAGTTTATTCTGTTCAATGAATCCAAACGATTGAAAGCCACAAAAATCCACGCTTATAGTTCCCGTATATTCTTACACGTAACATCACGTCTCTATTTTCGCGAAAGGATAGGCAGAGGAGTATAGTACTCAAATTTACTGGTTATATATTTCCTGTGGAATGGACAGAGAGTCTACTGCCATACATCATCGTCATCATCATCATATCGTCTTCATCATCATCACATTAGCCTTTACCGTTCCACTGCTGGACATAGGCCAACTGTCATACACCGGACAAAATTCAGAATCTGAACTGCTACTGGGAATTTCAAGGAAGAAAATCGTAACACGTTGCCTAAGTTGGGGATCCAAACCCAGGTCCTCGCGCTCAGCAGACGCGCTTTCAACCACTAAACCAACGAGGCAGTCATGTTCTATAAAACTTAAGGTCTTTTAATGTGGGTAGTGGCGCAGTATTCTAACTCGACGAATGACAGCACCGTCGCCTAATAGTCAATAGTATTGCCTAGATGGCAGCAATGTCGTCTTAATAACTGGCGGTATTAAATGAACAGACATAAAATTTTCGTACACATTAGTAATTACATACATGTATACTTTTATATAAAGGAAATGTTTGTCCCCAGTTCTTAATTTCCTTTCAGCTCCTACGCTATAGATAAGGAAGTTAGTGATAAACATCTCTGCATAGGACCATCCCAGTATCTCGTGTCAGCCGAAGCTGAGAATTTCGCCCGCAGTCGTATTCTATGTATATTCCTGGATCAATTTCTATTTTATTTTTTTCTTGATGATTGGATCTGGTCATTGATATTTAACATATTTTATATCTTTTATTTGATCTCTTATATTGATTTGTTCCTAGTGTACGACAATAGGCTCTCTCCCTATGGAATACTATTCCATAGGATGTATAAACTAACTTACGTAATTGGGACGCACTACACTTCTTTACCTACCCCTTAGGGGAAACAGGCGTGATGTCACGTTGTGATCTCTCATATTTCTCAGCAAATTTTTACAAGTCGGACTGTTGTCAGAAATTGTACGGCATTATATTCAATTTTAGACCATTTGGTAGGAGGGCGACCTACGCTCCTTTTACCGGAAAGTCTGACGACCTGAACCGGAGGCCTATGTCCATTAGTGGACATCGAGAGGCTGACGAACATATTTAATTTTGTTATATACCCATTCCATTCTTATTATAGCTATCCATATTTATCTTATTCAGATTCTAAACTGTAAACAAAATGTTTTTTGGATAGGTACTAAATAAATAAGGGATGTAAAAATGAATTTTTCACTATCTGTATTTAGCAGGCCCTTGCTGCTAGGGGGAAGATATGATTGGAATTTTTATACTCTGCTGGATGGATCGCGATAACAGCATAAAATCCGTAATCATATATATCTTTACCCTTTATTTTTAATATACAATAAACAGTTTTAATACATAGTGACGTTTTCTACCAGTCAACCCTTGAGAGCGGTATCGGTGAAATTTTTTTAAAATAGTCATAAATACGAAAGAACAAAACAAATTATGACGATGTTTTAGATGGATTAAACTTCCCCATTCCTATGTGACGTCGCTTAAATATATTAAAATAAGTGTTTTTAGAACGAAGTGTCTGATTGTTACGCAAATGAGTAAGTAGATTCATTAATTCTTGGACACTAACTATTCGATCGATATGAAGAGAGAATTTTTCAGTTAACATTTTTATTTCTCATTACGTTCAGTGTACCGACTATTGTCTCGAATCTTTCTACGACAGATTGTCTCTATAATTATTTACCGTCGGCCTTTCTAAATTTATAACAAGTTAAAAATAAATTCAACTTTAAAATTGCCCACTACTTCTAACAGTACCGCTGCGATTGAGTTTTTCTAATATAAATTTCTTACTATTAGCTCGAAGTCTGGATTGGCTCTCGGGTATCGCTAAAGGCTAACTCCTTATACCGTGGAACGTAAAAGATAACAGATGAAGCATGAGAGTGCTACACACCTTTGCCTATCCTTTCTAGGAAATATAGGCGTAAAGTTATCTTAAAAAGGAATTTGGTATAATTTTTTTGTACCGAAAATTGACCAAATTTGCCAAAATTGCCCACTGGCGGCGTGAAGTCCGCCAACTTGTACTGTACCGCTTTTCATTCTGAAAGCACATACGTGTTTAAAAATGGAACCACAAAAAGGTCGACGATAATGTCATTTGTCCAGTAACGTCTAAATCGGTCCATTCGAACTATGAATGTAATCAAAAGGATACGATTTAACGTAAAAGCAATATTCTTGTGATCTTCACAAGAAATTGCCGGTACAAGCCAGTAATAAATATTTAGATGGGGTTGTGTTTCGCTGTGAGAAACGGCAAAAGGATAATGTACGTAGTTTTGACGCAGTGCGCTCGGAAGAGTTTCAAAGCGTTCTTTAATGTACAAACGTTACTATATTTCACACCAGATATTTTAAGCGGTAGGCAGAGAGCAACGTGTGCCAAATATCTCTATACTAACAGACCTGATGTGCATTCTAATGCTCATCGCTCTCTTCATTCACGAATGTCGATACTAGACACTTGATTCTCCCATCAGCCAGTTTTATCCACACTTATACACGCACAAGTCCAATGCAGTCTACTTTGCACTAACTGAATTAGGTCGAACTGAACTAACATAAACCTATATATTACTTAAGTTTCTCATTGTAAGTGACAATGTATTTATGTATTACCAGAAATAAAGAATCCTCAAGCCGAAAGCGAACTATTAAAAATGATTTCCTTTAAGAAACAGAATATGTCGACGATGCGAAGTAAGCTGTCAGAATACAATAGACCAGAATGTTTTTTACATTCGCTTTTATTCAATCGAAAATAAAGATCGGTCTGACAGCTCGAAGCCCGGAAGATTCCTCTGACGAGGGCTCCCGCTCACGACAGCGATAGCTTTCGAAAATGACACGTACTGAATAATTCAGGGCTCGCACAAAAGTTGATGAATCGTTACATTTTACGACACTGACCGCAACCCGAATTTGGAACCGTCGGACCTTGTCTTTTGAAATATGTAAAATGACTGTTTGTTTTATGGAATACGTCCATCCCTTGATTATTTTGGGGTTAAATATTTAAAATTATCGGTTCGGATTTCGAACAGAGCCGTTTAGAATAACTGTGTGGAATCGAAAATCATTTATCAGTTTAAAAAAAATGTTATACCTAACAATGAATATAGCTACGTAGCTACGTCGGTCAATTGCCGGTTGGAAAACTTCACAGATCGCAGAGAACATAATGGAGAACTCTATATTATGCAAGTTTCTTCACGATGTTTTCCTTCACTGTTATTGTAAATGATAATATATTTAAGTACTTATAAAATTTTTGGTATTATACAGGTTTGAGAAATTATGATTATTATTTAATAACGTTGGGTTCTTCACTGGGTAGGCAGGGAGCACTGAGTGCCAAATTACTCTAGCCTTAGAGACCTGATGTGCGTCTTCTATAGTGAGCCGTCTCGCATTAATTTAAAGAGATACTATGATGAATCACGGATGGGTCGATGAAAAAACCTGTCTCGGGTTACATCGATGTTTTTCGATCAATGGCAGGCGAGTTGAATTCCCAAACGACCAATGGCAGACGAGGTGAATTCCCAAACGACCAATCGGAGTTACGCGAACGACCCAATCGCATAGCTTCAGTCCCTCGCGACTCGCAAAGTTTTCCGATAACAGTCAGAGAACAAAAACTGTTGTGTTATCTGTGCAATGTGCGTATGATATTACATGTTGTTTCTTAGCCAGCGATTTTGAATGGGATAGGTACGTATTACGGAATGTTTATTTTCTGTTTTGTTGAAAAAATCTTTTGTTTTGCGCGATACAAAAGTTGTAAAAACGTAACATCACGCCTGTAATCCGGGGTAGGCAGAATTTTGTAGTACACTCCCACGTTTCACCAGTTACGTTTAAGTCCCGTGGAATGGGTGGTGAAATTCTAATTTTCAGAAAAATCTAATAGCACCCGACCCGGGATTTGAATCCAGGACCTCCCGATCGGCAGTCGCGCTTGCAACCACTCCACCAACGAGGCAGTCAAGCGGAGCGGTGGTCAGCGCGACTGCCGATCGGGAGGTCGTGGGTTCAAATCGCGAGTCGGATACTATTGGTTTATTCTAATTGAGAATTTCTAGTAGTGATTCCGACTTTATATCAGTGCCCCGTGTAAGCCAATAGGCTCACCACCTCGTCCCATGGAGGGGACGTAAACGTAACTGGTGAAACGTGGGACTGTACTACACTCCCCTGTTTACCTCTTCGAGGATTACAGGCGTCACGTTACTTTAATTTAATTTAAACGCGTAACCACCTTCTGTGTTGTCATGTGTTACTTCTGTAAGCACACGTACGCGGTTAAACAAATAATTATGGCAACATTTTTGCAGAGCCATGCTCTGCTCTCTGCTTCAGCATAATATGTAAATATTTATAATTTGACACATTTATATGAAAATTTTTCACTTTATTTCCGTAATATTTTTTACCATCGCACAGTTTATGGTACAAAAGGTCAGTCTGAAGACTGTCGGCATCATTTAATAAGTATCTCCAATCTCTAGCTCAATATCTTAAGACGCACCCGCTCCATATAATGTAGTCCTTTCGATAATTAAATATCGTCCCTTATCAGCTTAAATAGAATTACATTGTTAATAACTATTTCTTAGAGACTCTGATTATCTTATTATAAGGTTATTAGCCTATGCAGACACGCTGTGACGTCATCGGGTCTCAGGTTTTCGCGCAAAGGTGCTTCCTAAATATTTATTTTATATAATTTATGTTATATAAGTAAGTCTAAAGCGATCGTACAATTGGGCAAGCTTATGGAAATTATCTAATCTCTAGCACCTAAGAGTGTAATCAGTCTTATCTCTTATTAAAAGATGATGACTGTTCTGTGACATCAGTGCATTAGTAAATATTACAACTACGAAGAGACGAGGCTGTGTTTTACGTATGTAGTAGACTGCCAAGTTAGAGACAAGCAGATGTTCTACTCGTAAATGTTCGAGATTTTATATAAACTTAAAATACTATTCTGCAACAAAACTATTAGTTCAAATACCACATAAAATCAGAGCGTGAAGGATTCCATAGATCTTCCAATGCTATTATAAAGAGTTCTATTATCAAAGATCTTTTCTCCGCGTCATAAATTAGGTATATCTCAGATGAAAAATGTAACCCAATACTGTTTACTACATGTTTGAATCGATAGTATTTTATCTGGACGGCCGTTTTCCCATAGGGTAGTCACTACACGCTAGCAAAAGGATAAGGCAGATTCACTGTTACTTTAGAGGTGTGAACGTAAGGTGACCTTACCTACTCTGATTATATTTAAGATTGATAGTTTTACCAGATGGTAACGGAAGTCCATTGTTAATAAATCAAGTAAAAGTTATATGCACCGATTAAAATGTACAACTACAAATTGGTAGTCCTAAGCCGTTGAGATGTTTCTTTTCCTTGGCTCCGCATTTGTCGTTTATGGAAAAGTAGGCAGTGCACGTAACAAAAACTAACACGCCGTACACGGTAAACGTCGATTCTTTGCAGAATTACGAACTCTACCAAATACATAACAGTATTACAGAAATAGTAGAGCAAATAAAAATATCTCCTTTATTCGACATCTCCCTCGTATCACGTTCGCCCGCCCCTACCATTATTATATTTTGCTTTCTCATTCCAAGTGATTTGATGTTCTTGTAACACAAAGTACTTTATACCCTAATACGCTTTCTTGTTTAATGTTTTACGGCATGTTACACGAGCATGCGTGGTGTGCATGCAAATATAAATATAATTTTGAGATGAAAACAGAATTGTGCAATTTGAAGACGTAAGAACTGATTTATTCATTAATGTTTAGGTTCGGAAAGAAGAATTGTTGTGTTTAAATGAAATAACACTGTGTTATTGTAAACATTTCGCAATCTATACATTTAATAAAACTGTAACTGACCGCTTTCTATACATGGAAAATATATTTAAAAATTCATAAGGTGCCTTTATATTATATTCATAACCCAAAACAACGTTTTTTCATTTTTGTACACGCTAATCTCAAAAACGGCTTATCCGATTTGAATGCAGTTTTCAGGATTATATTGCGATGGGCTTCACTTAACATTTAGTGTTTTTTTTTTTCATTTAAATCGGTCAATGAATAAAGAAGTTATGTCAATATACTTTTTCAAAACTTACGAAATCTACGCCCATAAAGTCGCGGGCACAGCTAGTACAAAATATAAATCTAGAATTATAGGTGTTATGGTATAAACCGGTTATGCGTATTTATTTCAATCAGTGGATAAGAATTTTGCCATTTTCCCCAATTCGATAGAAAAGGACTTCTTTTAAATAAAATGAATAATGTAGCTCTAATCTTTTTTAACTGGCAACAAATTTTCACTGTCCATCATACTTACTTCATCTCTGAATCCGATTTGGCGAGCATCCATACGACGTGGCCAGGGTCCCTCCTGGAGCCCAAAGCCATGAGCTGAGATAACTTGGCGCCGGGCGGTAGCGGTGGCCGCCGGGGCACCTGGCCCGTCCAAGTTGCGATCGCCAGCATCTCCGGGCTCTCCTTCACGAGATGCTTCTGTGTTGCCATGCATTTCCCAGAGGCGTCCTGTGGATAAATGAGAAAGGTTGGTGTTTGGTTTTGGATTTTACTAAATAACTGGATTTTACTAAATAACTTAATATTTCATTCAATGCTCACAGCTTCGGTACGGGTATCAAAGAAAAATAAGAAAGACTTCAAAAAACGGACAAATCATATTATTGATATAGTGGTGGCTATATTGTACAGTGACAGAACGAAGCGAAAGTTTTCCAATTAGATGTCCTGAAGTCGATGAGCGGTAATCATTCGAATTCAGTCGTTTCTGGAAACTTTACAATAGTATGCAATACTATCGAATATAACTTGGAATATCGATTTAGTTGAAAGCAATGCACAATGAAATTTGGTTGCAATATATGTAAATGATAAGTGTTATAGTGGAAAAGATGTTAACTTAATTGGTTTGTTAGTTTAGAGCCCGTGTTCTGGTAACCAGGCGGCTGATAAAATACATATGTACGGGTACATATAAATATATAGATATAAATATATTTTACACCCAGACACAAATAGATACTCGTGTTCATAACACAAATATTTATTCTGGGTGAAAATCGAACCCAGGACCTCCGGCGCCAGTCAGGTTCACTATCCACTTCATCGACGGGCCTGTCATAAATCATAATATACATATTATATCATAATACATTATATTTGTTATGCATGTATATAATAGGTACTACTGGTTATTTAGAAGCCCAGTTATCATGACTAATGCAAGGTCGCGGACACCGCCAGTCTAGCTTACGTATCATGTCACGTAATAAATCATATAGCGGATCACGAAGTAGGTCACGGAACAGGTCAAAAACGAGAACAAGAACCTACTTTTGAGGTAACACTACATAACGTCTTGTTTAATCCAATTTTAGTTGGAGTTGTTCCATTACATTAAAATGTTTCTAGAACATTCCGTCTGCTAGTATGAAAGGCAGAGATACACTTATCACTGCTATGACTGGATCTGAAACGAATACGTCTTTGTCTTGGAACATTTCCGCACGTGGCCACCTCATCCCAAAATCAAGTCCTGGTTTATGGTAAAATGTCCTTTCATTTACCGAAGAACAGCGTTTAAACTTCAATCGTCTAGATACCGGAATTATATGAGACGGTATACAGCGGTATTTTCAATGAAAATTGCATTCAGACAATGGCCTCGCTGTAAAGTTTTCCAATTAGATGTTCTTCAGGCGGCGGGCGCTAATGACGTCACAGCCTCACCTGCCGCCGCAATTGTTCTGCAGGACTTCACAATGAATTCCAAGACATCGGCGGAATGAGATCGCGGAGATGAGTTGGCAAAGTATTGGCACGGTAAAACCACTATAATAATGGGCAGAGTTAATCGCTTCGGAGATATACTTTGTTATTATACAATATTACATTTACAATTATTATTATTTCATTATACTTATGTATAAGTGTATTTCGATATTATGAATGATTTTGCCATTTCCTTACAGTTTCAAAGTTTAAAATATGGATGAGAATAATGTGAGTTCATAATTTGGTTGTCTTATATTTGTAAGTGGCTGACAGCAGATGGATGCGACGAGCTGAAGATCGAGCTCAATGGCGTGCTATTGGAGAAGCCCATGTCCAGCAGTGGATCGAAATAGGCTCATGATGTTGATGATGATAATTTGGTTTGTACTAGATAGTGGATTTACGAGGTAGGTCTATCGCACCGAGTGTTAAATATTTCTAACCTTACAGACCTATCGAAATTATTCTACGTTCGAAACTCATATCGATTTCGAAAATTTTCACATCCCGTATCAGACAATATCTGGCTCAAACTCTTTAGAGGCAACGTGGCCTCTTACATCTATATCAAGACAAGATAAAAACGCTTACGTGAAACTTCAATATTGAATTGGAAAAAAATATTGCTTTATGTAAGAAAAAGTACTTATATGATGTCTTCGCATTTCTTCTGTAGGAAAGTTTTTGGTCGGTAGCCGAAGCGTTGGTCGAAATTGTTCTGTTGTGTCCGTGTGATGTTGCTGTGTCACTTTGAGATTGTCGATTACAGTAAAGAAAAACCAATAACATAAGTACATGTTTAAATTTGTACTGTGCAGTAAATATTATTATACATATAACTCTTATGGAATCCCTCGTTGGTCGAGCGGTTGCAAGCGCGACTGCCGATCGTGAGGTCCTGAGTTCAAATCCCGGATCGGGTGTTATTGGATTTCTCTAAATTAGAATTTCTAGTTGTGACCCGGAGTGTGGATCTCTGCCCGGTGTATGGCAATAGGTTCAATACCTATTTCATGGGACTTAAACGTCACTGGTGGAACGTGGGAGTGTACTACATTCCTTTGTCTACCTCTTCGAGGATTACCGGCGTGATGTTACTTTTTTTTAACGCTTATTATTCTATTGTTCACGTGTGCCTCACTGAACTCGTCCTAAACGGTTGGACCGATTTTGATGAATTTTTGTATGCGTTTAAGTGGATTCGAGAACGGCTTGTATTCATTACATTTTTTAAATTTCATACACTACACTTTTTACTGATTAGCAAAGTATATTTTTCTTCGATTTCCTTCTGTTTTCTTCTCTTTACATAAAATATATTGTGAATGTAACAAACAACGTAATGAAATCGCGGGTATCAGCTGGTAAAATATACAGATATATCATAGACATACCATAAATAAATATCAGAAGCTATAATTTAGCGACCCGATACAAAACCCTATAAATCATCGTTTTCGAGATAATAACCAGTAGGCCGTTCGCGACTGATAGTGTTCGCTCGAAGTTGTATAGGACTCGATTTCATTAAGAAACTTATTCACCTGGGATATGCTCGGCTGGTTCCCGGGGAAAAGTATTTATGTACTCGTATATACATATCTGCGCAATATACACTTGGCTTCACTTAATCAAAGTCTAGTGCGACCGAACCTAGTTCCGAATAATGATCTTAATGTTATTAGGCAAGAAGGATTTTAGTTCACAAATACGACAATAGATGACGCTCAATTACATTCACGTTACTTGTAATTTTTATATTAATTATTTATTTTACTGCCTCGTTGGTCGACTGGTGAGAAAAAATCCTGATGATGTTTTCCTTGAACATTGAAGCAAGGGGTATATTTTTATCTTAAAACAAACATAACTATATAATGACAGATGCAAGCTATCGTTTCAATCTCAGAATTATATCGTTGGGACAGCTTAAGTGTAAATCATTGAGACATCGCGATTAAATAAATAAAAACGCTTAATTATGGCATTACCACATCTTCCATAAACACTTCCATAAACAAAACTCAAAACTGAATTGAATTCTAAAAAAGCATACTAATATTTTATTCACTTTACATCACAAAATGTAATGTAAAAACCGTAACATTTTCAATATCTCAAGAACAATGAGGCTACTTAGCGCAAGATGAAGTCGTAATTAATTGCGGTGTTAGCCGGCGGAATACGTAATAAGCTTCACAAGATGGCCGCTGCGAATAAATTGTCATCAATAATACGAAAAAAGGCGGCTGCTTCTGACACGGAATGGATGAGCGATGGCAGAATAATAAGCATAAAACATTATTCGTGGCTCGCACGCTGTCTTAGACGCGTCGCGGCACGGAGCGGGGTTAACTTCGTGACCACATTACTGGATGAACACGTGCAGAGCAGGCATTTCAAAGGTGCGTGTAAATTACGAGTTTATTTTAAGATAAGGATGTACATTTATTTATGCATAATATTTAAAATTAGGGGGACAGGGCGCGATGGCGCTCGTCCGGGGAGCCCTATGTTCAGCAGTGGACTGAGATAGGATTATCATGATGATTTAGAACTAAATAATAATCGTACAAATAAATGTTTTGTTAATTAAGTGTACGTTTTAGTTTGATTTGGTTTAACTGTACTGTATATAGACGTTTTAGATACCTAACCTAACTAAACTCTGTAGTTTATCTTACTGGATTAAATAAATAATAATCAACCCATTAGTCATTCCATTGTTGGAATATGGGTCTCCTCTCATATTGAGAGGGTTAAGGCCATAGTCTGCCACGCTGGCCAAGTGCTTGTTGGCAGACTTCACACACCTCAGAAAATATATTTTTTTTTATAAATTCTACGGTGTGCAGGTTTCCTCACGATGTTTTCCTTCACCGTTAGCAAGTGATATTAAACCTAAAACGCACTTTTTTATAAAGAGGTGCGCGCCATGGATTTGAACCCAGACCCCCGGAGTGAGAGGCTGAATTCTTAACCACTAGGCTATCACTGCCTCTTTGGCATATATAAAATATTTTGGATTAAAGATAATAATATCTTATCCCGTCCTAAAACTTGAGCTGTTTTCACACAAAATTTCATGAAAACCGGTTCCCGGGTTATTTATTTTATGGGAACGCTGCAAACAGAACACTGGACCTGGCTGTTGTTGACGCTCGCTCAGTGCTCACGTCGCAACAACCGTGCTTGAGACATTTCTTCGATTGATGCCTTTCAAATTACCTACCCATATATGTATGTCTATAATTGTATTTGCAATAGCGAATCATATTATCATTACTATTAATTTCTCCGATATGAAGAAATAAAACAAAAATGTTATTGTTCTTAACTTGTATTATTATTTGTTAGTTGCATACATAAATTTGACTGCTATAAATAAAACTACATTTCACGTCGATATAATGAACTGCCGTTGATCCATCGAACGCTAAGCGCCCGGGACGAATGGAGTCTCCGAAAAGCAAACAACTCATCTATTGCAGAGACAGAACAAACAGAATATGTGACAAACTAATTTCATCTCAACGCGCGCGGCCTGGGGTTCGTTTGTAGTCCGCTTAGTCTATTAACAAAAGTTTTAGATATAAAAAACGAAGAAAAAAAGTAAAAAATCACTAATTACATTGGATTAGAAAGTATAAATATAAAAGTACAAATTTATTAATGCGTTTATTCCACGTCACCAGATTTTACTCCTGAAATTCCTTATGCTTGTTTAAATGAAAGGAGTTTTTATAGCCGCAATTTGTAGTGTTCGTAAGTGATGGGAATAAGCGGGGGATGAACAAAGTATCTGCATGATAAAACTTTATATTCCTTTTCTTATAAAGTGCTTTTATTTGATTCTTACTAAACATGTGATTTGGTAAAAACAGCTGATGAACTTTAATAGTACAGCAGGAACTGAATGGGTAGAAGGCAGCGGGTAGTTTTCGTCCCATAGGACAGAGACAGTAGACATCTCTGATCCAATTTTGCTGGCACTTGCCTTGCGCCAATCAACTCTGCAGGTGCGTTTTATTGGGGCCGAAGGATCAACAGCACTGTAAAATGTAGAATACAAATGAAATTTATATCTTACAATCAATCAATATAAATCAGATTACCAATCTCTCCGTTGACTTGAATTGATTTAATATTAAAACTATTTAAACGGGGATTTAAATTGTTGATTTAGATCGACATTTCTTTAGATACAGATGTCTACTTACTTAGTTCTGTAAGTAAAATAAGTGATACGAATACCTATAGCTACATTTGCGTTTTGACTTCTTTTTGCTGAAAAAAGTAAGATTTTTTTATAACTAACCCTCGGTCATAAATCAAAGAGGTCATAAATCAATCAATATTTTAAAATCGACTTTAAATTATTTTACATGTATGAAGAATATTTGGAAATGATGCAATGCTACAGGCAGAGCATTAATTCAACTCTATATAAATAGTTACATTTTGCGTTTCATCTTATGATGGTAGGTTAAACTCGCGATTGAGTGTTCACGGAGATATTATAACTCTTCATTATACTTCTATTATCTAAAAGGGTAGTGGGGTGAGGCTTTATGTATTAATTAAAAATAAAGGTATAATTTTATTTCATATCATAAAATCTTGTAAGTTTTTTTTGGATAATAGGTACTGCTAATTCGTGACTATTCACGGAATATATTATTTACTATTAATTACGTTAAGTGATACACCCAACCTAATAAAATTATGTTCCGGACACAACCTAGAACTCATTAAAACAAGAGCGAATAGGCTCTTCCTAAACATGCTTACTCCATCTTAGGACTCACCTGCGTTTTTCGTTAGCCGACACCGCGGCCACACGCAAGCCTATCAAATAATAAAAACATGTTTGAACATTGTGGATTCGGGAAGCATTTCTACATCAGTCACAGAAGATAATGCGTTAAAAATGATAACAGAGCAACGGTCATATGCGCAACCCTACGCTCGGCATGAATCATATGTACGAATAAGCAAACAATTTGTCTATTATGGCGGGTACAAAAATATGTCAACACAATTTCATCTTCGCGTGCGTGCTCAGAAGGAGATCACGTATTGTGGCGCGTGATCAAAGAATGACTATGTCATTGTTATCATCTTCTGTAAACAATTAGGTCGCAGGAAAGTGTTTTGTTTTTCATGCTCACGTTTATTCTTCCTAAATAGTTTTACCAACCTTTTGAATTTTGTTCTCGATGGCCAAGAAAAAGTCGGTTCAGCTAAATAGTATCTACTTTAGAGATAAAAAAAAAATACTTACATGATTAAGTTTTGTTGCTAATATTTTTAGATCAACTGGGTTCAAGCAGAAGTTTTTACTATTCAAAGACCATGCTATTCAATAATGAGAGTGCGAAGTATGAGTTGGCAAGGTTCAAACGCCCTGGAGAACATCGTGAAGAACTTTTGAGACGTGCAACTTTATAATATGTATTATTGTTCACCGCTATAGAGTGATATTTAACTAATAGGTTACATCGACATTGTAAGGCAAGAAATTTGAATAATGCTATGTGCTTACACAATTCTCACGAGCACGCTTTTCTTCAACACCGAAGCAGGTGTATACTGCATCTATCCAGGTTTATTATCCGTATATAGCTAAAGATAGCTAGACAGTTACACACACATCTTTATTATCTAAGACATACCTAATGACGTACATGCATACATACATCGAAGTTCCGTCAGATAGCTGTAGGGTTCGGAACCTGGCAATTTTAGAACCTTAGAAATGGCGGTATCATTTTCGCCTGATGACGTCGAATAAGCTAAGAGTCGTCGCTAAGAGTGAGTTTTTATGGAGTTAATCATTGTTAGTATATTATGTACATTGTAGTTTATTGATTATTTAGGAAAATTTTAACCATGAAAGCGTTTTACTAGAATTTTTGGCATTTATAAATATGTACTTTATCCATTTGATATCAGGAAACGTATCAATAATCAAGTAAATACTAAAATAAATTCTGACTCCATAGTCTATTAGATAGTAATGTAATACACTCGTACAATATTACCATAAGTATTCGTCCAACATTATAATTCCATTAGAAGCGAGCCAGCTTCATTATGCCATCCTGGATACTAGTCAGGAACATTGGCGTGAAGTTGACCGATATGTACGTTTAGTTTGTTAGGCAAATTTGTCCACTGACTCCTGTCCCACTTTCAAGGTTGCTTGTATATACTGCTTCCTTATAGATTGCCAATTTTAAGATTGTGAAAAGTTTATACCAACAGCTACGTAAGTCTCATTTTGTCAGCAGACATATTTTAACTCACAGAATGAAATGTTAGGTTACTTTTGAAATACAGACGTATACGATCTCATTTACGTTTTTATCAATTTATTATGCTGGTCAAATAAAGTGATTTCCGTGTAACAAATGGGTAATAATTTAAGTGACATAATTCATTAAATGAAACAATTTTTATTACGTTCGTAGCAGTATTCCTTATTTGTACTTATTGTTTTGTAAATTTTGTACGTACGGCTGGTTCCAGTTCGGTCAAATGGATTAAACATTAATCTCTGTTTATTTCCTATGCCACAGTCTAGAACGATCTCGCATACACTATGACATGTTTAAAGGAGGAATAAATCGTTTGTGTATAAATTTCTTTAATTTTGCCATGTCCACTGCAATAATTATTTGTACATATACCTGTCTACTTCACTTATCACATTTCATGTACCAGGCAATCCGATTTTTATGTTCTGTTTATACTAATTATTTTACACAGCATCTTCAAATTAAATAACGCTATCACGCGCTTCCATTTTTTTCTAAAGTTGTAATGACGCGTGCTTTTATTAATATGACAAAGGCGAATAGCTGCCGCGGGCGCAGAGCTTATTCGTTTTGGCCCTTTGAGGGATTGAATTTCCTTTATTTTGCCCTCCAGCTGCTAAATCTGGGTGGAGCGAAGTGTTCACAAAGCCAACAATATTATTGGCCGGGAAATATTTTCTACGATCAAAGATTATTAAGAATGTTGATGAAAGCACATTAATGTGAGTGCGGCCGTTCTACCTGCAGGCGCCATTTTCATTTCATTATATTAATGCATTTATTCCACATGCTACTAACGTATGTTTTCCACTGGATTTACTTCTACGCCCGCATGAAGAGATTTAATTCCGCTTTGTATGTTTTGTATTGTTCTTTATTACCCATACTTACTTTAATATTCCTACCTACACACATATTGCGAAGGAGTTTTTAGAATGCTGTAAATTGAAAGTAAAATGTTTCGAGAGATAAAATGCTATATGTAGTATTTTGTGCTTGCCAGTTCGCCTACGTGAAAATATCAATTTGCGGTCTTAATAAAACTGTTATTAAACTTGCTTTCTTTGTTTATGCGAATTTTGAATGTCCATTTGTTGGCTAATTGTAAGAGATTTACTGTGCTGATGACAAAATTTTAAGACACTTATTGACAATTATGAATGCAGCGACCCCATCGATCGAAACGGACGTTGGCCGCGTTGAGTGCACACGACACAATTAATATGCAATGAAGTTTCCGCGGACAATCAGTCCACGGCTGTATGAAGCGATCCCTTTGTTATGTGGAGGAAAAGGGGAGATCTCCCGCCAGGCGATGTCGCTGCCTGGGGACCGCGGTCAGTATGTTAACTTCGGAACTTGTATATATACTGACATTCTATGAAACTTCGATAGCGTGATTCAGGATGCGTCCTCTG
>DWME01002780.1:0-19917 GCA_018244795.1 Parelbella ahira ahira | reverse complement strand
GAGCTGAAGATCGAGCTCAGTGGCGTGCCATTGGTGAGGCCTATGTCCAGCAGTGGACGAGAGTAGGCTGATGATGTGATGTGATGTTGTTCCTTGTGTTAGGAGTAAATTACTTTATGTTGATTTTCATTTTAAACTGCAGTAAAAAATAAACGAAATATTCCCTCAACGTAAGCCAGAACTTTTTACGATTATTATTATTATATACCCCTAAATGTAGGATGGGATACATTCCCCGTGTAGCTTCCAGCGTGTCTTACCTGTTTTACGTCGAGTAATATTATTTTCAATATTAAGTACTCCAGGTTTTTTCAACTCTGTTTCAGTTCAACTGTGAGACGGCTGATAAAATTATTCACTTATGTGTAGAATTTGTATGTATTTGTGTCTGTATGGAATTTTGAAAGACAAATTAATGGGACTTTTCAACTTGTCATATTTACCGCCTATTTCACGACCTTAACCTTTATTTTAAAACACGTTTTCTCGAAACGGTGCAAAATATTGGCGGTAGTCATCATTTTTAGTTCGTATTGGAGCCCTGTTGTTGATATCATTTCAAATCAACCCAGTTATTAAAACATTTCTGTACTCATTTGGACCGTATGTAAAAAAGGAAATTTAAAAACGAAAACTGCAAAAGAGTACGATAAACCTCAGCTCTTTGCATATGCTACTTATCCCAATTCTGTACCTTACTAATTAGACACTTTAATAATTATCTCGAGCCCGTAACAAACACGAAAATATGCGATGGCGAAAAAAAATTAATAATACGCTCTCATTTCTCGTTTTTTTTTTCATAAAGGAACGTCAAATTACAGTCAGCAGAAAAGTCCAATTAGAAGTAACTACGCGAACTTATGTCTGTGCTTACCGTTTCTAATTATATCTGCGCTTAAGCTCATCATAATTATTTTAGGGTATGGCGTCGTTGATAGCGGCTTTTTTATGAGCGACAGAGTATTAAGCGTCGTAATTTTATGTTGTGGAAACAATATGAAACAAAACTTATCACTATCATGTGGAAAATAATGATATATACATATGTACATCACGTGAGGATCAGTGCGATGTAGGCAGGGAGATCTCTATTCGAAAAAGCCGCTGTGCTTATAAACGGATTAATTTATATACTCTTAAATTCAAACTCTGTTTAGTATGCATGTGGCATGATATATAACGCTGCAGTAAGATAAAGAAACATTGAAGAGGATTCCCTGAGTAATATGTAACTGTAACTCCCAACTTTAAACATAGAAAATACAGCTGAACAATTTACGTAATTAATTTATACCGTAGCAACCTTCAGTGCAGTAATATCAACCGGTCAGTTTAACGAACGTCTGTTGATTCTAAAAATACGGTCTTCGCCTCAATGTGTATTTAGCGCTTGCAAACGAGCTGGATTCGCTGCTAGAGGTATAGTTTATTTGCATTGAGAACGGAAATCAATATAATATCTACTTTCAAATTTGAATAGGATATTGTGATTGAAAACAAAACCTGTTCATTTATGATTATTTGTTTCCTTTGTTCAATTGTCCTTGGTTTGGTCAATGTGACAATTGAGTTAAAAAAGAGAATACAAATCTAGATAAATAGCTAAATTTATTAAAAAAATATGTCCGTTACGTAGAATTTAGTACATCAAATGACATTATTAATCAGGCTACTTCTTTAAGATAAAAAAATAATGAAGTTGATAAGTTCTTGTAACTTGTAAGGTTCACGTTCGGTCAAATTTTAAATCCACCGATCGATCGAATTTTGAATTATATATATATTTTTAATTGATTTTTGTTCGAAATTCACTCGCCATCCGTCAATAATTGTGGCATCTACCCGACCGAGTCGCTTACTTCCGACCTCATCAGGGGTACTCGTACTTAATGATAGTACATATAAAGGATTGCATTCACTGTAATTCAAAATTAGATTGGGGTATTATCTTATTTCGATGCAGAAGCAAATTAATACAGTATAAGATAATACAATGACCTATGACGTATTAATGCCCCTAATTCTATTATCTATGGAAACGAAGTCGAGTAATAAAATTCTTGAGGAAAATGAACATTTTCTGTTGTGTTTTTTTTATATAGACCGTATTATTAGCGTGGTGACTAACAAAAATATTAATTACTTTTTAAATATATACCAATTTAATATCTCCATTGGTTTTCTTTAAATCTCGTCTCAACGTCTCAGTCTATTTTAAAAAACATATAAAAGACTACATTCATATGTGCTTCCGTAGACGTATAAGAAATGAACGCATTCAACTGCCAACATTTTGTAGTGGTACAGAGTTAACTTCAGTCAACAGATGACTGATTTGAATGATGTAGGGCAATGTTCTGAGTAATTACAAACGTATTCGTGCTACCAACGACGTCAAAACGCAGCGTGACTTAGCGCGTGTGTGGACAAATATATCCGAATATGTCTATGTAAACTTATTAAACTAACTAAGCAACCAAATATGGCAAAAAAAGATTTAATTCGCAAGAGAAACATCACATGTAGCTCTTGAATTGTTGACGTATAATATTTAATATACCTATATAGGTTAATTTAAATGTAAATTACCCTACTATCGAATAATTGAAATAACCATAATTTCAAATATTCGCTACAATCGCTACAATTCAGATCACGCCTTTCGCTCGAACGTAAAAACACGGAGGCGGTTAAGCCATTGTATTTTTGAACGCTATACGGAAGCTCCGTAACACTCCTCCAAGCACGCCGAGCTGCTTTCATTGTAATGTTTCTATTAAGTGTACGCATGCAGTTCTGAAGTAGGGAAAATAATTTTAACCTCGTTGTCGCGTTTGTTCTGCGGGCTTTTAATTTGATTCAGTGGAATGCAGAGAATGCATATTGGTGGATGGGAGTCTTTGCGTTGTTTCCAATTATTAAGTAGCAGAGCGGTTTTATCTACTCATGGAGTATTATTTATTTGGGAAATTGAACTCGTCCAATTATCTTTAGGGCAAGGTCTTAACGCGACGTTATGTTGTAAGCACGAAAGTAATAAACTCAATTTGTTCAGACTTAATCTACTATTACCAATTAATGTACTATGTATATACTGACTATATATATAGTTAAATAATTCTTGTTAGTACCATGAAAAGTTCCAAAGTATCAATCGCTTCTTAACCTTAAGAATATAAAGTATTCTCTAGCATAAAAAATTTACTCGTAAGAGATTGAGTTAGAAATGAACGGGACGTGATAGGTCATTGAAATCTTTCGGCATAGTGAAATTCCGTCAGCCACGGGCTTATTTGACAAAGTACCAGCGCTGGCTAAGAGTTTCTCTCCAATTAGTAAAAACAATATTATCTACATTTTAAATGGGTCAAAACGGTTGCAGTGCGAGCCGCCTACTGACCTTATATTTTTTTCCTTAATAAGAAACGAAAATTGAAAATATATATTTCATCTCCGACTCAGAAAAATATTTCGTTAAAGCGAAGGCTATATTAAATTTTACGTCCATTAACGTCGATCGGAATTACAATAATTTTTTTCAGCCGTAATTTCACGGTGAAGGCAACCCGAATAGGAAAAACGTGAAGAGTTTAGGCCCCCACCGTCTAAGTCGAAACGCACAGTGAAAGTTATGAGACAGCTACTTGGTGGAGGTTTTAATTGGAATAAATAAATAGTATTAGTTTTATCGAATGTTAAAATAAAATAAAATATTTTAATTTGTATATTAAACAGTTAGTATATTTTTGAGTCGTGTAATAATTTGCAATTTACACACATATACCTTCATAGGCACGTTTGTAACATTTTAATTTACATGCATCAAATATAATCAGTTTTTGCTTATAAAAATTAAACAAATAGTACACTTTTTTTATACGTCAGTAGCTGTAAGAGCATATAGCCTTAGTATTCACTTGGTCTATGCATTTCCATATCCAATCTCAAATATTACTCTAACTCTACTCGTAACTACATATGTATGAGATCCGAAGCTACTGTGAAAGATTAATTTCTAACTCAAGTTATAATCTGCCCAACTTATTAAATGTGGACAAGAACCGTTAACGGCCCGTTAACCGAAAATTCTATAATTTATTACTCTAGGACACACGACTGAATCAACGACGTAATCCTTAACAGTGTCTCACAGTTAATAAGGCGCAAAATGCGTAGTGTACGTCAACCCTTACCATCAGTAGCGGTGAAATTAAAAAAGTTTCTCTCTAGCACTGGCTCTTTACTGTTTGAATAAGCCATTCTCCTTTAGATGAATGCTTTAATAATCTAAGCTATTATTAAACTGTGATAAAAGCGTGCTTTCACATACATATATATTTCCATTAAATTTTATAGTGCGTTCGCTGGAGCCATATTCATTGCACTTGTAAACAATTTATCTTATTAAACCGTCGGTTATAACAAAGAAGTTACGTAAATCCAACGACTACTTACTATTTCTTTATTTCGTTATATTCAGTACAAGAGTATAGCAATAAAAATAATTTACTCGTTATGTCGTTAGCAACCCTAACTAAATGTACCTACACAGCGTGTGTGTGTGTGTGTGTGTATGTGTGTGTGTGTATGTGTGTGTGTATGTGTGTGTGTGTGTGTACCTACACAACTGAACCTTCAGATCTTATCGAAAACAAATTGTATCTGTGTGTCGAAGCTGTCTGGTTATCACATACATACGTTGCTAACTTTGAGATCAAATGACAGTGTATGGGGCCGTCACAAGATTTTATTATTGCTAAATAGTAGGTGTTGGGAGTTACGAAAACTCCACTGTTATCAAATGTAAAACTGCTTCGCAAATATTGCTTTTTCTTTTTCTCCTTGCATATTCTGTTGAACATGTCGTTCACTTGCGACTAGAGTGTACGAGTAACATCCCAAAAACACTATCTTTCAAAACAGGATTCAAATAGTTTGATAACAAAATTGTTCTATGACTACTGTTGGTCAGGTAGGTACTCTTGTAATTTCTGACTTTCTAATAGTTTCTAGTACTGGCTCAGAGTCTGGATCAGTGCCGGGTATATGACAACAGGCTCAGCACCCCTGGTGGGACGTCAACATAACCGATGAAACATGGGAGTGCATTGCACTCTTGTGCCTATCCTACTGGAATTAATTACAGGCATACTGTTACTTTTATGAAAATTAACAGAAAAATAATATCGTATATATCATTAGCGTTCATCGACTATAAACTTCACGAACGATTTGCGAGTCAATGAGATTGTTTCGAAATAAGCGTTTCCACTCAAACGAGCTCGTCATATATTAAGATGACGTAATTCTTCCTTCACATGAGTGTTTACGTCAAAGGTAAGCCTATGCGACGTTGTAAAATAAATAAATAAAGCTGAATACGAGACATTTTTAAGTAACGACACGACTACGCTTCTTAACCTACCCGTCTACGTCGTTAGGCCGCCAAGAAAATGTGAACTAGGCAAAAGGCGTGTGTACTACATGTTCATATATATGTAGGTATTTTCATAGGGGTTTAATGGAGTCTGTATACTTCTACAATAATGATAATAATATCGTGAGACACCTCACAGAACACTCGCGCGAATACGTAATCATAAGTTTCTAAATACGTAGTTCTTTATAGAATAAATTAGATAAATTTGCATAGAGAATAAACATCCATTTTGGTTAGACTATCTTTTGTGTGACCATCAAACGCACGTCTTTTGGCTCAAAAATCAAATTCGCTAACTACTGGATCAGCAAGTTACTCGGCTATTTATAATGAAGCACTATGTAAGATTATTCTTTTCAACAACTATAGTGAGATTCCTTATGTTGCAACTGCCATCTACAGAAGCATAAGAGCTGTATGGACGCTATTAAGCAAGAAAGTAAATATTAAATAATAAAAATGCGTTAAAAACTGAGCATTTTAACTTTTTTATAGAGTCGTATGCAATAAATGCCCACGTGTCGGTGTGTAATAGAGCATGATTAATGAACACAATTTATTAGGTCTGTAATCTATTCAGATACGGAATTTCCGCCGCTCGTTGACTTAAGGCTCGTTTATTCAACACCTGACTCTAAGTTCAAATAAGTAGCATTGATAAGTTACTATGTAAATATATCAAAGTTGTAGAAGCACCACATATATTTAAGGATAGAGTTATTTGGCAACCGGTGCTCTCTGCTTACCCCTTAAAGGATCTGGCGTGATATAATATATCACGATATAATTCAAATACCAAGCAATTGAACGCTGACCCGCAATGTCTTGAACATTGCAAGAATCAAAAATAGAATCGCAATGACTTGATTCGGTATCTACCATCAATTTTAAATCTCTTATACATCTACCCACACACAGCGACACTATCACTCACACATACATACATACATACAAAGTCACACACATGCAAACACACGCACGCACGCGCCCATTTTCACACACACTCACGCATACACACATCGGACAATAATGTACCTACTTGTTTTAGCTTCTAAGTTTCTCATTTTAAGTGACCAATGTACGTCTTATGAGAAATAAAGTAACTTTAAACCGAATGTAAACTTAGCCTTAAGAACCGCGGTGAGTCTGCCAGTGTTATTTTCACCGCAGAGCGTAAAGGGTTATTATAAAGTTCAATGGAGTCTCCTGATTGTTAAGAATATTCGCATTCGAATTTCTCAGTCCGTGTATTACATACAAAACCATATATCTACGAGTACATATAATTTTATTTTGCCCAGTTATTTTGCCGAATTAATCCCTATACGAACACATATCAGTATTCAGAATCCTCCGGCTGTTTAGAGTAATAAACTTACTTTTGAGATATTCCTACAGCCACATGATGCTCTTCAAACAAGGCATAATAAGAAATTTAGGGGTCTGGCAGTATGCCAGCAGTCTTATATTTCACATGCAATAGGCGATAGGCACTCACGTAGTTTGAGAACGTACGAAACAAGTGAATAAAAAAGATTCAAAATGTCGCTAAGAGAGCCTCCGTCGCGTATCTATTTTGTTCGACATTTTTTTTTGTCATTATACTTTAGATTTCATACCGAACCCCTCTAATATAATCCTCTTTTACGGACATATTCAGAACATTTTGGGATTTACTTAGGCCGAGCCGGACGGCGGCGGCATATTTCAGAAAACAGCGACAAAAACGACCGGAAGTCCCCCGGGCCGCCCTTTGTGACACGTTCGGATCTCTGCGTAATATAAAAAAATGTTCTCGGTGAAAATTTTGCATAAAATAGTTTATTACTTAAGAAAACTTTGAGTTTCAAACATAGTTAACTATAGTCCCTGTTTGACAATGCGTCTCAATAAAACCATTGGCAAATTTTAACTCTTTATATCAGAACTCGAACAAACAAATAAAAAAAAAATACTTAAGTAAAGTAAAGATAATTTTTTTTATGTTAACAAGTTTTATTGCTACACATATATTTGTATACTTAAATAAGTGACATATAAGCCATGTATGTAGACACAATTTATAATTGCTGTTTTATAGGTATGCATAAATAATATTTTTGAACAGTCTTCCATTTGGTATCGGACATCTTAAGTGAATTTATTGAATGCTGATGCAGCCACAACTTAAGAGAATAGCGTACCGTTTAGTTGATCTTTGTCGAGTTGAAACTGAATAGGGTAGTTAAAAGTTTAGTCGATGTAATCTAGAAAGTTCTTAGCGTTGACAGTCCATTTTGGCACTGAAATGCTCATAGGCTCATGTTTCTTCCTGATCAATAATATACCAATTTCTTCCTGATCAAATAGTGAAATATATTACATAATAATAATTTACGTTATAAAAAGTAATATATATATTATACATCCTTTATCGTAAATTAATGATTATTATTTGAAACATGCCTGTGGTTTTTACCCTTCTCATTATGTGGAGACCCGTGTCAATAGAGAGGTGATAAAAGGGTTGAAATCGATGACTATGATAATGATGATAAATTGAGACACAACAATATCAATATTTATCAGTTATTATCATTAAAAGCAAACTACCAAAATAGTTTTTTAGTACTAAATAACAAGTAACACTTATTCTCTATAACCACGAATTAATGATAATATTGAAAGTTCAATGAATAGGCACGAAACTGGAGCGTGGAGAAAATTTCAAAGAAAAAAGAGAAAAGGTTGCTGAAAATGTAAATTTTTTCCTATCGTATCCTTATTCCTACTATTTGGCAAAGACTGTATCATGAAAATCGGGTCTCAAAAAATTGCAATTAGAAAACTTTACACATCTACATATTAGTGCTAGTCTCTGCTACTATTAATATTTTGTCAATTTATTTTCACTTTCTTCTCTTTCTGAATTTCCTTTTTTAAGCACGATTTTCTTTACAGAAATAACGTCATAGTCTACTATGCTAAATAAGAATAGTACAGATTTCTGTTGCCTTAGAAAAGGTCACGAGGATAAGCGATAAAAAATCGTATGCCTCCTCGTGACACTGGAAATTCGTACCAGAGAATCGATCCCTAGAAGAATAGAAGGTAAAATTCTAAGTCACTAAGCTATTACTGCTCAATGCTTTACTTCAATATATTACGTATCCTTCATATGTTGATGTATTTAACACGCAAAATGCCAAACATAAATATATCCAAACATATCTTTATCACGTACATTTTTATCCACTCTAGTTCTCTATATTCTAGTGGTCGGTAAGAACAATTCAATATTGTGTTCAAGAAAATACAACCCTATTCGTAGAATATACCCGTTAAATGGCAAACATTGACAATATGGGGTCGGAAATGCCGCCGATTTCGCGTGTCAAAATCAGAGATCCCCCACCGTATAATCAATGGCTTTATAATATATCTCACAACTTTATAGTTAGAGCTAGGCTAAGCACTTTCGTTGGTCGAGTGGTTGCAAGCGTGATTGCTGATTGAGGTTTCGGTTCCCTGTTTGGGTGCTATTGGATTTTATTGGGTTTTTCTAACGTTGGTTTTTTTATAGAAATTTGTAGTAGTGGCTCGGAGTCTACAACTGCCCCGGTGTGCAAGTATTATAATAGGGTCGTCTATTGCATAGTGGGATGTAACCGTAACTGTTGAGACGTGGGTGTGTACTACTCTCGTCTGCTTATTCCTTTGAAGGTTACAAGCTGGTTTATAGTTAGATTTCATATTATAAGGTTTAATGCCACTAAGTAAGCATTTGTGACACTAACATTTTCTACACGGGTGGTGAAGAGATCTTGTAGTAATGGTAACTTTCTTTGCTAAAGTTATTTCATTTTCCTGAGGCTTAATAAATTCCTAATGTTTATAAAATTTCACTTTTATTATTATGTTTATTAATACTTTTTTTAGGCTTATTAAATTTTCCTTGCAAATCAGCCAGGCCATATCATTGGACCTTTGATATTTATGAAGAGTAGCCATTGCATCATCTTATAAGATATAAAGCTTAAGGCTTATCTAAGTAGCAATAATTTAAAACACTTTTTAAAATTAATAATCTTTTTTATTTATTCAAAACACTATTTAGTGATCACTATTTATTTATACCTACTAGTTCTAAAGACAATTTATTTAATACCCAATGTCCGAACATCTACAAGTTACATGACTATGTGACACAGTACTTGTAATGGAAAATATGTATACCATTTCAATATGTAAATGTAAGGTTCGCATTACGTTATTGTTTAATTTACTTTCTTATTGCATATTTCTTATCGCTTATCTTTTAGCAGCTTCCGGTAATGTTGCCAAGGTCGGCTATGCTTTATTATTTTGCAAATGTCTATTCTCCGATAAGTTGAACTTCTGTGAGACATTAACAACCGGATATCACGAACTAACGTGCTCTCTGAAGCCTGAAAATACTATTGAAAATTTGTTGCCACCTACCACCCGCACAATTTCACCGCACCCAACGTCACTTCACTTGACTAATCGTTTATATTTGCTTCTAACGGAGACCACGAGTAGTACCCACACTTCTTCAATTTATATTCGCGGCTGTTGAATACTGCAAAAGTCCAAATTTCCAAAACAAATCTTTCATACACACCTTGTCGTAATAATTAGCAATACAAAATTTAAAACATCAGTCAAATCGATAGACCGTCCTCAGTGATGCTCCGTCATACATGTGGCAATTGGCTTTTACGTAAATAACTTATATGTAATTATCTCCATAAAGATTAAAAGGGCTTAGACACTTCTACAGATTTGGAAATGTTCAATTTAATAAAATATTTAAGGTGATAAAGTTCTCTATTCTGCTGACCTTTGACCTTACCCTCGGGTAAGACTTTAGTCATATTGGACGGTGAATACTAATGTGTATTGGTTGGCATGAAAGCTTAATAATAGCTACATTGAACTATTAATAGCTATCTCTGTAATACGCAAGAATTGTTTTGTATACCGTCTTCATAATTCAGAGAAGTTAATTTCGAATTTTAAAGAACCTCGTGTAATTACAAATGTATATCGTTACTATACATAAGTATACTATATAATAAATGTTACCCCATGTAAATGTAAAAAGGTTGATTTGTACAACATTCCATATTAATAATGAACTAAACTCAATAAAATATTCTTTTCCCTTAATGTATTTAATAACATGAAGTAGAAGATATAAGAATTTCTAGTCTAATTTTAGGTAAACGCCTAACTTATTTTGTACGTTATATTAGTATTTCAGGACATACTAAGTTTCCAGCTATTAGTAGCGAGTATGCTAAATGGTCATAAAGTGGGGTACCTACGTAGCAAGTTGTACCCAGTTTATACTTGAAGTTTCAAAGCTGCTAAACTTAATTATATGACTAGGAGTACGGAGGCGAGTTAAGATATATTACTAACGATGCATAATAAGGGAACGTAAACTGAATTTTAGGTACAAATACATGGGTATATACAAATTAAAAAGATACGATCATAAATGCGAAACAAAGAAAAGTACTATACGAAAATGTTATGAAACTGCACTGGTGAGAATGATTAAAAATAGTACTCGATAGTCCTATTCCATAACGGAACGTAAACGTAACTGGTGAAACTCGGAAGTGTGGTACATTCTCTGCTTACCTCTTCGGGGATTACAGATGCATACTATTTTTAAATATAACAGAATGATAAATTTTAGTGCCCAATGGTAATTTTACTATTTCTTAGGATAGCTTTACATTGTTTTCACTATTCATGAACGGCCCCCGCTCTACCAGGCTCGTTGCGTAGCTAACCAACGCGGTAACCTTTAATATAAGTGTCCGGGTCATTTCACGAACGTCTATATGTGCTTAGGTTACACATTAAGTATGTTTAGATTACATATTAAGAATATTTAGTTTACGTATTAACTATATTTAGGTTACATTAGGCGTATTAAAAAGAAATACGGGATACAATCGAAATTCCGTTATTTCAATTCTAAACATACGAAACAAGTGACCCGAATATAATCTGTATTGCACAAGCGCAAGCGAGCGCAATTCGCTTGCCCATTAATCGAATATAAATTACCTCGCCGTACACAGTACACTCCAATAAACTATTCCGTGCATAAAAGCACACAATTTATGCACGACTGTTGCATTTATCAAGGGAATGCAGCCGGACATACGAATGGGAAATATGACAGTTACCGATCTAACTATTCTTGGCTATGTATATTTAATATTTATTTAGTACATAATTTTATTTTTAATTTCCTGTACTTGCTCTGACGGGACGTTTCCTGTTACTTCGCTTATAGAGCACTATGCTTTAAGGTATAAGACATGATGATGCAGAACTATATGGTATGGTGTTAGGTAAAACGTAGATCAAGCTTTCTCATAAGCTTTCTGGGGCGAATGTGTTGCTGTTCATAGAATTCCAGCTTACAGATTGCCTACCTGTTTATGAATACATCGTAATAAAATAACTTACAGAAACCCAGCATTCCAAAAAATTGGACCAAAAAAGAAAGTTTTATTACATTCCGCTAATGGAACTGACGTTTAAATCGATATACCCTTCGTTTTCTTTTTATCCTACAGTTGTTAACGCACGTAGTTTAATTCAGTTTCTAGAAAGGAATTAATGATAGCCCTAGTCCTTTAGATAAGCTTGGCACCAATAACAGATTAGAAACAGGTGCAAAATGAATACTCCAAGTTAAAAATCGCTGAATACGGCTGTTCTTGATGAGAAAATCTATGTAACAAATGTTCATGGTCCCTTCCTCCTCAACATTTCAATATACAGGCCCAGTTGATGATACTAAGCTGCAACTAATGACCTTCAGGTTCGAGCTGCTCAAATCCTGGCGCTTACTTTTTTGCAATAAAACTGTGCCTTTTAATATTAAGTATCTCTTGTTATACCGGTGAAAGAAAACATCGCGAGGAAACCTGCACACCTTGCAGATCCCCGTAGCGTTCCAAGTCTGTCAACCAACACTTGGGCAGAGCAGCAAACAACAGCTTTACTCCACTCATTTTAAGAGAAGACCCCTGTCTAACAAGTTGAACATTGAAGGGCTTTTTAATGGTGGTGTATCTAAATGCGATACTTATTCTCATGAATTCTTTTTTTCTCTCCCTATATACACTAATGTGGTAAGGGACTTGGTGTCAAAATAATCGTAAGTAATGCCATAGACTGAGCGTTGCATCTGAATCCATTTATGTGTCAAATGAATACTATTTTGTGTCATATGTTTACATTAAAATCCCGTCTATAAGAACTTGCTGGAACAAATTAGTAAGATGGGCGTTTAACAGGGCGTTAGCTGTAGACGCCGTGGAGTGTGCTAAGTATAATTAACGATATACTGCTAACGAGTTCTAGATGAGTTTCCGGTTTCTATTTCATGAAAGGATTCTTAGAATCCTTCGCTCTGCTGGTGTTGATTTATTCTAAGAACATCGCTAATTAAACACTTGATTTCTTGTTCCATAAACTGTTTGTGCAATTTAAAACGTAAAAAGGAAAAAAGTCTATATGTTTATTCACGAACTAATATCAACATATCATGCAAAAGAAAATATATATCTCGTTACGTACTTGAAATGTATGTACGTTCGTCTTTGTTACAAATATTTGTCATCAGTCTGTCATAAAACATAAAACTCTAATAGTATTTTTCTATGATCAGTTCTTGCTATTTCAGTCTGGCAACCAATCTAACAATCAACGATCAATAGAATCAAGAGTTTTAACAAACATGTCGTTAGATAGGCTCCTGGATATATTGTCATGACTTTCTAGTTGAACAACATCTCAACGAGTTCCCTGCAACACACTAACAAGCACTATGGCATTCTCAATATTTCATCACTGCAACTTCCAGTACACAGTACTAGTATACTGTTGTATACAAGGAGGTAAGATACGAGTGTTATTATCGCGTATCTCTTACAAACAAGCGGTCTATACATCAGATCCAGATCGGGCACACGTCGTCAGTTTGAAACTTGTTATCTCTTAGAAGCTATTAAATAGATATAGAAGGCGAGTCACGTCTGTGGTTAATGCGATGCCAAATCACCCTTGTTCTGTTTTGGAAACCGTTATTTTGTTCGCGAGTTTCGGATATTGAAGGGTTTGTGTACCTGGCTTTATCTTGCACGCGATAAATCCAATTTGAATTGGTACGTGGCTGTTATTGTTGTAGTAGGGACGGATGAATTGCTTGATAATTGGTGTCGGTTCGAATCTTGTTCGTACAGTAGCTTTTGACTTGTGGATTTGTATGAAGGTTGTCGCATATTTTGTGGGTGACATTAACTAATAAAGAGATCATTTGGTTGTGTGATTGTCGAAAACAAATAGGAAACTCCATGTGCGGACAAAAAGTACATCGCAAAAGAAACACGTCAAAGGGTACATCATCATACAACATACCTACACAAAAATTAGACGCTATTTATGATTATCACATATTCGTTCTGAACTTAATATATTTGTAGATAACTATTACGTACGTTTCATTTCTAAATCAAATATATATAATAGAGGAATATTTATAATAGAGTAGTTTTATCCATCATCATCATCCTCAGACTATCTCAGTCCACTGCTGGACATAGGCCTCTCCCAATGAGCGAATCGCACCCTGTCCTCGGCTTGCCGCATCCAGCATCTGCCTGCAGCCTTATTTTAACAATTTTATATCTAAATGTATCTTAAGATGTACCCGTAAATATATTTTAGTGTACCGATAGCGTATTAATCGTAATTTATCAGCTGTATTCATATCTTTGTACCGTATTTACCCCTAATTTCTATCCAGAAAAGCAGAATATTTCCGTGAAATCCTATAAACAATCAATGCGTACAAACCGGGCCAATAAATTCCATATCAGAACCCCAATATCGAATCTCATTATCGCGTCCGCCGCAACCTGACCGTTCCGTTAATTCGATATCCACGTATTGGATATTAAGGAACCCTGGCTTTATATAAATAATTCAGAGCTGAAACGTGAAAATGTAAAACATTTTTTATTATTATTCATACCGTTGTAAAATTAAAATCATTTTTAACTTCTTAAATTCCATTACGACTTTATTGGCGTTGACTATAAGAGCTTCTGTGTTTTAGCCGATTCATTACGCATTCAAACTGAGCTTTCATTACTACAATAGTTTTTAAGTGATATTAAAGTCCACGGACTGGTTCTAGGACATTAAATAGAACAGAAATGGATGTCTTCTACAGCCCGCATTCATGTTCTTTGTATAGTACGCATAATATCACCAGCATCATCAGCCTATCTCAGTCCACTGCTTGACATAGTCCTCCCCCAATGAGCGCCATCGCGCCTACAATAATACGCATAATATAGGACGGCTTTATACAGTCTTAAAATACACGAAGCGGTGGAATTCCTACAATCTGATATAAATCTACAAAAAATGTTTAATCAAAAAGCCGTCTTCCAAGGAATTTTTAACATGCTCTTGAGTTACTTAATCGAGTATAAATAAATCTCGGTGCTTTTTTCTATCCCTAGCTGTTCAATGTTTTGTAAATTTAAGGTTCGTGTTTCTATAAACAAACAAAACATATACCGTGACCTATTTTAAAATCTTCCTTAGTTCTATCGTAAAGCTAAATGTCCTTTCCGACCCTTTCACGGGTTCCGGGGGCGATACCTTAATCTGTACCATGTATCAGCTTAGAGAATGGAAATTTGACATATAATTTGTAATCGTATTACATTGCTAATTTGAATTGTTAAAATATCTTTGCGTCGCTTATGAACAAGCAATGTATGTGTTCTGTGCGTCAATATGGCTTGTTTTGATACTTGAGTGGATGTTCCTCATTACACACAGAGTTCAATTCGCACCTAACTAAAGACAAACTAAGCGAGCGTTTAAGATAAACGACGTCCGTCGGGATATCCTCGTGTGAAGGCAACCTCTGGTGATGGCCGATTTTGGATGTTGTAATGGGCTTCTTGCAAAAACTGGGCAGATATTGTGTTTTGTTCGCAGTACATTAACTTCATTAAATCTATTGTAATCATGTTCTATTGTATTCTAACTTGAATTTTCTGGTAACTGCGCGGCGTTGGAATCTGTGCTCGGTTTGGCAATAGGTTCACTTCCTAATCTGTATTGGAACATAAATGTAACCAATGGACTTGGGAGAGTACTACACTCCACTGTCTACCTCTTCGAGGATGATAGGCGTGATGTTATGTTTATATTTTATTATAACTTTTCTTGTTTCTACAAAGACATGGAAGCGAACTAATGAAGGAAAATTGTAATTTTTATTTCACAATAAATTCAAATGGATCCAATATGGCAAGCAGAACAAAAAAAATAAGAAGATGTATGGAAATTCTACGAAATGATTTCTCAAGCAGAATTATTAATAATTCAATTGAAACTTCAGTGAATTCAAGATTCAATCTAGGGTCGGTAGTTGAGGCAAAAGGAGCGGTTATTAAATCCCCAAGAGGCGGTGGAGGGGTCGATGTTACCACTTTCATTAAGATCCTCGATGTACTTTTGATTTGTACCGCTGATACTAGTGTCATTTCGTCAATATTGGATATTAAATAATAAAGTTAATATCGCAGAATATTAATCAAATAAAGCTGAAAGATCTCAGTGCGGCGCTGCCTGATTAGACACAGCTACTTGCGATGGCCGCCTCGCTGCAGTGTAGGTGGTTCATGTCCAGCGTGGAGCTTATGAGCAAAAATCCCTCAGGGGAAGCGTATGTCCAGCAATGGATATAGATATGCTAACGATGGCGAAAGCTAATATTGCTAGTAATACATAATAATTTTATTTTAATCTAAGGGCGATAGTAACGCAGGGCGATAATAATAACTATGTATGAAAAGGTATATTGCGACTGCAAAACTACATTATATTCATATAGATCGTTTTGCTTCAGTACACGTTAGAAAACAGAAACATTTGAACAATGTACAACGAATATTACACTGTAGTAATATCAATTGAAATTATATTATCCCAAAGCTTGTGAAATGTTCCTTATCTGTTATATTAGTGGTCACTTATCGAGTGTGGCCGAGTCCGGTGTCGAATAACTTTACGAATCATTTACGACGAACCCCTACTCCAAGGCTTCGAGCAACTGAAAATTACTTGTTCAACTAAGAATTTTCAGTGGTTCAATAAATGGAACGGATAATAAATATCTAAGTTTACTTCTATTTGCAGTAGCGAAGCCTTTAATTTAAAGCATCTCGCTACAACTTGTAATTACCGACTTACGATAACTATTGAGGCCGAATTGGTATAATTTGTGCAATTGTCGGTAAGCGCAGTTTCGAATTGTTTTAATATGAAATAAATTCAGTTCCCGATATTTTTATGACTTAAATTTGCATGTGTACAAAACGGATACGGTCTTAGTACCTTTAACAGAAGAGTATATATGGGGGCTTTGATGACAGTGGACGACATAAAAGTAGTTTTCAAGATCGTGGTCGATGAAAACTCTTAGTATTTGCTGCCACTATTCAAAATAATAATACAGAACGATATACGAGTGCTTGTATACAATACATGAGTAACATTTTTATCTTTATTTTAAACTTTATTCCCCAAACTTGTGTCATGTAGGTACGTGCTTTGTCATCTGCCAAAAAGTCGCTCAGTCGAAATCGCTACTTAAGCGATAATACCGCCTATTCCGTGTCTATTGTATGTTCTTATTTCCAATACTTTATACTGGCGTGCACAATAAAGTATAATACATTATATCCCTTAAATTTCAAAGAGCACGAAATCTTTTTTCCATTTTATTTTATCTAATTATTAACGGACACAAACCCCAATACTAAACAAGAGGCCAACTCGTAAAGGCAAATGTACCGTAATGTAATGAGATTCCATAAAATTTGGACCCCAGCTGCCAAATGAATTCAGCCACATTAATAACCGTTCAATCAATAGTAATAGCACCCTTTACGCGGAACCGTCGAATTTTGATGAGGTTTCATGCCTCGCGTCTAATAGCTAATCAACCATAAAGATGTGAAGACACCGGTGCGGGTAATCTTGCATACTAACCCATTAACGCTCCGCTGCTGGGTATGAAGTTCTCTTTGTTATTAAATCTAGCTTCTTCTCCAACATAACCTAATTTTGTGTCAGAAATTTTAAACAGCCTAGAGGACTTTTGTTATGTTTTTAGCTTTAAATAAGAATATAAGGTTGGGTAAGTATCCTAGGCTAGGCGAAGTTAGGCTAAGCGCAGGATAGGTTGGGTGACCAATAAACCGTCAAAATTTTCTACGGTCTATCGACTATCCAAAACGACGACCATAGATTTGTTTAACTTTAAAGGTTACTTACAAATCTGCAACCGCGTTTCAGACAATATAAACTCCCCAACACATTTTAACGTTGAGTGACGTGGAATTTTCCAACAATTTATACAAAACTCCCAATTCTAAGTGGCCTTTCAGCTTAGATAATAAGACCGTCGATCAATATGTCCCTTCCAATAATAAATGCAAATGAAAACAGCTTGCTGAATTATGCACGGTCCATCCCGATATCGAATTAGACCAGTAGCCTGTGATCGCCATTTCTATTAAATATACGGGTCGTTATAACCGGCTGGTATGCTGCTGTTTTTATTTACCTCATATATTAAGAAGTTTCTCTTATTTTTTATCTCAAAATCACCAGCTACCGTAACAACAATCATTGTTTTACAATTTGTGTAAATCTAAATAACTGTGTCACCCATTTATCAGAAATACTAATATTGAGCTATGTTGCTGAACTAAAATTGAACGCAGTGCATACATATTGAAAGGTTAAGAAATAATACCAAAAGTTGATCTTAGTCTTAGACCACTGATTAAATACGAATAAAATTATTGCACAAGATTTCCTCTATGAACTGATTTAGGTGTATTTTTTGAACCCACAGGTGCAGGTATAAAATATTTGTCCGTATGTAGGTCATAGCTGTCAGTAAAGTCAACTGAGTTTTTGTTGTCGTTGTTCAATTTGTTCTTCGCGAAGGGTGGCTCTGAATTAATTAATTCATCTCCCGCCCCAATACTATGGTCCTTTGTTTTTGATTATTACACAGATTGCTTTTTGAACGGCGCGTAATTGTGAAACGGGTTCCGTATTAATTTACATCTCAGTTCCTTAGGAATACATTTACTGAAAATACGAATTTCATTCCCCTTTAAAGGATACTAAATCCAATTGTTCCTCAATTGTCGAAACAAATCTATATTATATAGGCCTGCTTTTAGCACGGCACGCTTAAAATACTTCAAACGGATTAATTCATGATGTACCTTTTCATTTTATAGGATTCCGTTTGTTAAGTCGCTATTAAGTGTATACTGTAAGATTGTTATATAATGATAATATGTAGGTACTTGAGATTTCAGCAGATGTGGGGGAAATTACAATTTTGCTTTTCCAACAAAGTATTGTGCGAAAGGTGTCTAATATGAGAACTGGTGGGTTCCAAGTTGAATTTCTTTTTTTAAATTGAGTTTAAAATGTATCTGTGACCAATCTGTATTGGTTAATTTTGATATTTGACAGATTCCTTTTGAATAATAATTTTGAACACAATAGAAGAAACCCTGTGGTTTCTTGTATTGCTATCTTTTTTCTTGTATTGTATCTTGTAAAGGTATTTTTACTCTTATTGTTGTTTTTTTTTATTAAATTCAAAAATAGAATCATGTTTAAAAATGGAATGTGGAAAAACGCTACACGTGTTTCCTATTTCAATAGCTAGACATTTCTTTGTATTATTGAGTTCGGGTTCGAAGTGTGAGATAGGTATGATTTGATTATTCTTATTATCAACATCATCGATCTTGTGTATTATTCGTTGGACGTTTCACCGATCTTGTGTATTATAAGTCTGTGTATCATTTGCTAATTAGATATACATATATAAAGTGAAAAAAGAGAATAAACAAAATGGTAATTTAGTTATAATAACATGTTTTTATGAAACTTAAAAAGGAATTTCTTTCATCAACGTTTTTTGTTCTAAGAATATTCTGATTTGAATACGCTGAAGGTGGCCATGTTGAAACAAAATCCTAACTAGCCAACGGGCGTATTGTGACATGGTTCTTAATTAGTGTTCATCTACTTCTATCAGAATCTTTGTTTCTGACCTGCAAGTAAACAAATTAGCAAGAAACTTTCGTATTAGCTTTCCTCGGAGTTCTGTTTACTCTGATAACTGTTATGAAAAGGTTTTATGTCAGTTAATACTATTTTGCCGTTATTGAACATAAGATAATTGTATAAGTTGAACACGGGAGTTTATTGTTGTAGATCATTCTGGAAGGTCGCTCTAACAAACAGTGGATCGATAAACGGGTGGATGACAATGATGGTAATGGCAGACTATACATATCAACTTAACATTAATG
>DWME01002779.1:0-19918 GCA_018244795.1 Parelbella ahira ahira | reverse complement strand
ACGGCCTTAACCCTCTCAATATGAGAGGAGACCCATATTCCAACAGTGGAATGACAAATGGGTCGATAATTATTATTTTATTTTATAAGTATATTGATGTTCCCGAAGCGTTCAATAGTAAAACGATCTTTTCAGGAGTTGCACGCAATCCAAATGGTATACTTTGAACAGTGTAAAATTTACTTTCGATTACATAAAGCTAACAGATTCGACTATAAATGTCGAGATGTTGTCTCCGACGACCCTGTGCCGAACTCGATGCTCATTGATCCATTAAAAAGTAACTTAGTTACGACAAGGCGAACCAGCGTTACACAACTATGCAGCTGTTGATATCCAAAAGTAATACTATCATAGTAAACGTTATATAAATTTTTAATATTATTAGTATATAGTCGCGCCATGTCTCTTATGGGATAGGCAGAGACCTGACTTGCTTTGGCTTTGGCTTGCACGCAAATGAGTTATGGAGACCTGACTCCTGCGTCGGAGAGTAACTGATCTATTAGCTAATAATCAACTATCTTGGTCTTTGTTTTCTCCAGCAACTATCAACATTCGCATTATAAATATCTGTTATGCCATTCTTGCATCTGCTGGTCTTTCTACACGCCCAAACTAGCAGAACTGAAAAACTAACAAGGAAAACAAATGTTGGAAAACTTTTGTTCATATATGTCTTATACAACGTGTTACTAAGTAGTTACTATGAAGAAAGAGAAAATGTACGTGCGCGGTATGACCGCACTGCACTTGGCGTGACGGCATTCGCGTAACGGACAATCTCGAAATAAAAATTCCTCTCCATCAAGTCGCCGGCCAGTGTCGTCATTTTATCGACAAAATTAAGGATCCACGGCCTTGCTACTTGTTCAAATTGCCTGGAGACAAGGATCTGGGTTCTTGATAGACGCGTGAGTAAAGCTGATAACGTAATAGCAGCACTAAATGATATGGCGACTAATTTTAGATTCATACAGTCACCACAGGACTATTTTTAAAAAAGCTCCTTTGTGTGTAACAATACAACAAAATACTCGTAAGTTAAATATTTTAAGCGGTGCCTACTATTATTAACCTGATTCGAAAATATCATTTACTACATTATCATCAACAACTCTCAACATCATCATGATGTTTTCATCTTCACATCATCAACACCCGTAGCTATCGACCACTGACTCCCAGAGCTAGGGGCGGAAATCGATACCACTAAGCTGTGGAAGTTAATTTTAAAAATAATCTCTGTATCATGATAATGTTGTATCCGACGTATCTCGCCTAAATTTATGAATATATTTTTTGAGTATCTCTAGTAAATAAAGTGGCAAATCAAGAACAGAACTTTGCTGATAGGGGCTTATGTCCAGCAGCGGACTGAGTCAGGTTGACATTGATGATGATTATGAAGACGGAGAACTAATGTAACCAGACTTGCAAACGAAAATATGGTGTTGAAGATTTTTGTTATAGTACAACACTGTTATCAAATGTTTTATTTTTCAATATACAGTTTAAAAGAACAAAGCCCTTCTTAGTATACACGCTTTATATATTGGTATAAACATCTTCACCAATATCTTGATAGTGACCAGAGATGGCATGACCATAAACTTAACGCTCGTCACAGTCGCAGAGATAAGCAGTACATACACCTTCCTCAATGGTCTTATCGCGCAGTGATTACCTCAAGCACATACGTATATCACCAGTTAAGATAACAAAAGAACCTTAAAGAGACGCTTATCTTCTGTGATCTAAGAACAGAATTATACAACGCGATGTGAATTATATACTATCTAATAGGATTTATTTGTGTTGGTAACACCCTGTCCAAAACTAAAGTGCTGCCATCAGGGCGACAGTGCTGACATCTGTTCAATAACAATTTTGTCGTTGCCAACGACGAAGGGCACTCAAATGGATTTATTAGGTCTATAAAAAACAATTATTCCATGATCCTTGCGTTGTTAAAGCCTACGTTGGTGTATAGCATTCACTAACACCAGATTTTGTAAAGATTGTGATATGATTTAAAAATAGACATTGCAATATTTTGCATAACATAAGTTGCAATGTCCTGAACATAATAATGTAAATATTGATTAAATTTCAGATAGTTTTGTTTATAGTGAGCAACAGATCATTAAAATTTAATAAAAAAGAGTATTTTCTAATACGCGCTTCTGGTGGTTTTAATTAAAATAATTTCTCGCAGTGCATACAAATACCTACGGCCTAAATATTATCAGTCGATTACGGGTTTGTGAATATTGTTTGATTTTCTGGTCAGACAACGGTATTGCTAACTTCGAGGCGAGCAACACAATTGTGACTCCCCTGATATTGAAGATGCCTATTGGTGACGGTGGCCGCTTACCATCAGGTTAATTGTCTGCCAGTTTGCCATGCTTTTTAAAATAAAAAAAATTGGTTTATCGTGTAGATTCTTCATTCTTACTTATTTCGTTAGCCCATTCATAGCGAGTTTCTGGGCCAATCTTCTCGCGATCCATAAGGTTGCGTCATGACACGTGTCAGATTCTGTAACTACAATTTCTAGTATATTACATGAAAATTTTTCCTTAATATTTAAAAATATTAAATTCATCATTGCATATGTTGTGCTAGTCGCTCATTAACCGAATATAAAATGACTAGATTTCTTTCAATGGGTTTCCATTGTGGAGATATATATAATTATGCCAATGTATATATAAACTTACATTAATATTTTATTGCGATGTAATGATTAGAGTTAGAATAAACTCACCTTTGTAACGAATCAAATGAATGCTAACGAATCAGTCACAAACGGAAACTCTGCGGTTAGGAAACTGTGTTTGAGCGTGATAGGCTTGCGTCGTCTAGTGTAATCCCCGAAGGGGTAGGCAGAGGAGGTGTGTAGTACACTCCCATGTTTCACCAGTTACGTTTGCGTTACATGGAATGGATGGTGAGAATATTACCATAAACCATGCACAGATCCAGACCCCGAATCACTAATAGGAATTCTAAATCAGAAAAATCCAATAGTACCCGACCTAGGATTTTAACCCAGGACCTCCCGATCGGCACTCGCGCTTGTAACCGCTCGGCCAAAGACGCAGTATACTTTATTGTTACGTGTTATAGTACGTTTCGTCTAGGTTAGCTTTTCATTTAGTATTTACTTTTAGTCATGGAACGATCTGCTAGCTATGTATTTACCCGGTTCAAGAATTCAAATAATTCAATTGGAATCAGAATCCAGATTATTTAAGACATTATTAAATTGGCACTTTCTAGGCTGCATCTTGCTTTCCATCAGGTGAGATTGCATCCAAACAGCCGAGCATATTGCTAAATAATAAAATACAACATCTCGCGTAAATAAGAAGGTTACCATATAATTAGTTAAATAAAGTATAAATATTTTTCATAAATTTTTATTTACATCTGTATGTATGTTTAACAAGTTCATCTTAGTCACAAAACTATAAAAAAAATTAATATCTTTTAAAATATTTGGCGCACAGTCCTATCTGCCAAGACCGCAAGGAAACTGTTCTGACGCTATAAATTGGCTGATGATGATAATGATGATGATGAAAGTATTAAAATTAAATTTTTGAAACAGTTGATTTAACATTTATAATTGTAATATCACATATTTACTACCCATTCAGCTTAACTGATTACGAACAGTGGATCTACTTTTTAAAACTTTACTGCACGAGTCGACTTGCAACTTAAGGCTTTGTAATTTTCGATTTCCTAGTATTTTATGGAAAAACTAACAGTCGCAGACTAAAAGTTCCTGATTTCGCAAGGAAAAGATTATCGTTTTTCCAACAAAATTTTTATATCCAAATTAACTTTGGCCATGAGGTAATTTTATTTAATTTCGCAAGGAAAAGATTATCCTTATCTAACAAAATTTTTGTATCCAAATTCACTTTGGCTTTGAGGAAACTTTATTTAAATCCTCCGCATTTGTACTATATGCTTAGTACACAATATTACATGAAAGTGCCTAAAGTCCGCGTGTGGTGCGGAAATTTGATTTCAATGCAAACATTCTCTTTAATTTTCCTCAAAGAAACAAGCTGACTCGTGGCCATTTCATCTTATGTTGCAATACCGGTGCAAGGGATCCACACGGTATAGTGAAAGTCATCAAGGAAAATAAAACTAAACTGGTTCCGCCGTCCGTGCTAATCACCTATTTACTGATCGCGGTAATACCACGGGTCAGACAGTCAGTTCCCTTTACAACTGAGAAGAACTCCAAATTATTTCTCAATAATTCGTAATAATAGCCATATAATCAATAAAGCTAGTCTATTGAGTTTAAAAAATAAAAAATGAATAATGAAAAAAGTAGATATTGATATTGAAGAAGCACGTCTGGCCGATACGCATACTGATGTTTGGCACTTGATAGTCTCTGCCTGCTCCGTAATTAACTTGACGTGACGATATTACAACTATTAATACGCAAAGCGGTCTCATAGCAGTTTTAATTGCATTAAGAAGTCGTAGGTCACGTGAGGCACATAAGGTACAATAGCAAAAACAGCACGTATAGATGAAAAATGGTTTACCAGTACAATAACATTCGAAATACAGTCAGATGGAAATCGTTAATAGGTTTACAAAGTAGGAAATATTTCTCGGTCCACGTGTTCATAGTACCTATATGCATAGTTGGCAAAGCTCCATTGGATACACGCGTAGAGAAAGCATAACGTAACAATACCTATAGTACTGTCCTTAAAATAACTTGCCTACACACTAGTCAATGGTCAATCTCTTTTTAGCACTATACTAAAGGCAATCGATTCTTTGATTGAGAGTGTCTAATATATTATCATGTTCATAATACAATCATCATTAAAAACATTTAAATACAAATTAAATTCGAATATATTCAGTGTAAATAAATGATTATATTTTCTATATAAACAAATGTCAATAATAATTTTATTACTTCACACAATGTCATTATTTCTGGTAATTAACAATAACTGATGTATGTACTTTTGAAATACCTTTTATATCAATAACATAATATATTTATTATTTATGTCAGATTCAGTCGTAGAAAGAATCAAATTTATCAGCTGTATTACGGCTCTAGTCTAGAATATTATTGGAAACTTGTTTATTTTCTAATGAAATCTAAAACATAAGGTATAAGAAAGTGGATTGAAGTACGAAATAATCGTAAAATTATTATCGACCGATACCATATTGGATTAATTTCCGGTGGGTATTAAGTGTATAAATCGTCATGATAATAAACAACCTTATATACTTATCTTATGGACGTAGGTGCCGAGAGAGACCGAGGCTCACCTATCTCTACCAAATAGGTCGTGTTCTGACTTATAGGGGAATTAGAAGTCTCCAAAACAGGCGTGTATGTATGAAGAGATTGATGAATGTGGAAGAAGCACAGCAGGTATGTAAGGATAGGGATATTTAGCACTCCGTGTTCTCTGCCTACCCCGTAAGGGACCTGGCGTGAAGATATATATGTATGTATATACTTACATCACGCCTATATTTCTCCGAAGGGCTAGGCAGAGGAGCGTAATACTCCCACTGTCTGATGGATACTGATGGATATGATGGATACTGATGGATATGATGGATACTGATGGATAATATAACTGTCATCAGTTATATTATCCATCTCGGGATAAGAGTTAAGCTTATTGGTATTCACCGGATACAAGTCTAGAGTCCTATTACTAGCAACTTCATGTTAGAAAAATCTAGTAAATCCCAACACAGTGAACGAACCCAGGGCGTCTCGTTCAGCAGTCGCGTTTGCAACCGCTACACCAATGGGGCAGTCAATTTTCTCGCTGACAAATAGTCTTCCATTAAAGATTAGGATGTGTTAAACCCGCTTTCATAATATACCTACTATTTTGGTAGTCATTTATTTGCAGTGAAATGTCAAGGTTATGCTTTTTTTGTAACATTTTAACTTTATCTCATTTTATAAAACGAAATCGTTTTAAAAAATAAAAATAATCGTTTTACAGAGAGCTAAACTTTTAATCAAAAGTACTTCAAAAAAAAATAATCCACCTATGTGCATACAATAAGAATGACCATAAACATTGGATATTCTGTACTAAATTTTCATATAAACGTATAATTTATTAATTTATTCTTAAAAATCCGTAAATAGATTCTTTTAAATGTACAAGCTATATTTATTTATTTTACTTTAATAAAAACGAATTAACCAATTATATTAATTAAAGACTACACTATTTCAATATATGACCATACATCGATTGAATCTTGTTATAATTATATCGTCCGAAAAACAGACCAACGCAGTCTTTTAGTGTATCATCAGAGTACATTTATACAAACATATTACTTTCCTAGAAGCATGTTTATTTTATCTAAACGAGCACTTAGATACTCCTTTACAAAGTCGTACATCAGTATTTCTCTCTCATGATGCCAGTTGGAACACTTTCATATATTTTGACGTGACAATTCTATTATAATTGACATGTGCTATTATTAATAATAGCATGTTTTTATCGACACTAGCTTATCTGGACCGTTTCAAAGTGTTTTAAGAGGGCGTTGCCCGAAGCGCTGGTCGGACCAGGTCGCCCAGAACTTAAATATGCCGATGAGCTTGGTATTGCACTAAGTCAAAGATCGCTCCTCCTGGAGAAAGAACCTGGAAGTTCTCAAGCGGATTTACGATCCTCTGTAATAAAAGAACGACTTGAGAGAAAGAGAGAGAATTGTATTTTAAATATTAGGTATCTATGGCAGTCAAATTTTAAATAATTTTAAAATACAATATCTTCCGGAGAAAATATTTCTTATTTAATCTCATATAGAACCTTAAACTTTGATTGCAAGGGTGTACTTAATGCTTAGTGACATTCTCTCCCTCTTAACCCTGGGTGATGACCAGCAAATGTTCTAGAGCCATATTCCACGGTAATAATCAAATACCTACGTATTATGTACATAGATACATATGATAAGTATGTGTTGTGAATGTAGGCAACCGTTTCCGGTTCTAATAGAATTTTAAAAATGGAGTGTTCAGTTCTAATGCAGTGAATAACACGCAGAAATCAACTTGACACTTGCTAGGCATTCGCTTTACCTCCCGCCATTGGATTGTCTTCTAATATTTACTATCACCGTTGTCTTCGACGCGTCAGTGCGTCGCCGTTACGTCATCGCAGCGAAGTGTCAAGTGGACGTCTGCGAGTCGTAATTTCTGATTCGCTCGGCCTGAGGCTTAGCCCGATGCCCCCGATTCGCAGCCGACCGTAAACACTGTTGCGTCAAGACGGACACCGCGTTCCTCGACACTGTCCACCTGTTTGTTGTTACTCATTTACAACATAGACACATTGGACGAAATTTAGAACATATATTAATTTTATTTCACTATTATTATATTATCACACCAGGTCCCTAAAGTGTAGGCAGAGAGCACAGGAGGCTAAGCATTTACCTTATTCTTATTTACTTATCTCTGACAATGAGTGTTTTCATAGCATACACAATATAATATCAAATCTTAGTGTGTGATGTATACTGTAAAGCATTATTGGTATATAAAATGGTACAAGCAATATGTTTAATTAAATTAATAATTTTCAGTAGAATTTAGAACCTACCTGGAGAATTCTTATATCTATAAAGTTCCGGTCAGTATGCAACATACGATTACGGATTTGGAAAATGTTGTCAGCGTACCGTCAGTGTTACACGGTGAGTATTAACTGTGTTATAAAACTATTCTCAAAAGTAGTATGTGACTTCAGGATATTGTATTATAACTACTCAATTTTAAGTGGAGGTTTTCTGAAACGGTTTTGTACATTTTTAACAGGTTTCTAATCCACCCATGATTTATTATTATTATTCAATGACGTTTTACTTTATTATTAAAATTTGAATATAATTTACTAAGACAAAGCTACGATAGCTGAGTGGTTTAAAATTCACCTTCTCACTGAGGATGCTCTGGGTTCAATTACTGGCGCGCACTTCTTAAAAAAAATTAACGGTTTAAGATTAAATATTACTTGCTATAACAGTAAAGGTAAATGTCATAAGGAAACCTACACACCTTAGAATTATAGAAAAAAATAAAGATGCCTAATCTATAATCTAAGCCGTGTAAAGTCTGCTAACCCACACTTGGTCACCGTGGCAGACTGTGGCTACATTCCCTTCATTATGAGTAGAAACCCACGTTCCAACGTGACACGATCAAACGGCAGACAAAAACTGAGATAATTTAAAATAACATACCATCCTTTAAATATAACTTTAAATTCACTCATAGCGCAAAAAGTCTCTCTCTAACCCAAGTAGTCTATAACAAGTGTATATGTACTATAATAGAGCGATTTTATAGTCCTCTACATACAATGTAGAGTTCGTTCACTAGCCACGACGTAGTATCCGATATGTTTAGAGAGAGCGGACATTCCCAATTTGCTGGGTCCCCTCGCGGGCGACGCGGCTTTGATAAACAGGTAACACCTATGGCCTGATATACACGTTTTAAGCATCATACAATATACATAGAATAATAAACGAATGATAATAATATTTTTATCATTACGATAAGGAGGTCTCTTACTGGGTCGGCCGAGCGCACTGGGCAAAATATCGAAACACGAAGTATAAATGATAATATTTTTATCATCACGCCATTTACGATGTAAGCCAAAAACGTCGAATGCCAAACATGTACACATGTACATATATCCTTACAAACCGTTCGTCTACGCTCATCACTCTCTTCATATATGTATATGCATACGTCGATTTGGAAGACATTTAAATGTACATCTATGTTTTGGCACTTTGTCTTTCAATAACTAATAATATCAACAATTGATGTAAATGAAACTGTTCTCTCGCAAACCGTAAGCGTAACTGTTGTGTTTGTTGAATGAGTATAGTGTGGCATTGCTATTAAACATCTATGTATGTCGGTCAATGTCCTCGCTGTATACGATAAAATAGATGTATGTACGGGGTTCGACGAAACAGTAATGAACCAGATAAATAAAACGATATTGAAGAATATAATACATTTTGCCAATCGCACTCGGCCTCTGTGGCAGACTACATTCTTAGCCCTTTTTATTCAGCGAGGAGCCTCGTGTTCAACCGTGGACTGATAAAAGAGCTAAATATATATACATAGGTATCTAATTCGAGTACCGATATTGCTAATTCAGATCTAGATCATTTTACATAGTAGATTAGCATATTAAAAATTAAATTAAAAACCCTAAACTTCAAATCAAAATATACCTTCCAATAGTAATGTGAGACTCGAAAATGATCTTATTCAACATAATAAAGTCTATTTTCGCTGAATTGTAACACAAAATACGGTAATACCATTATGTAAGATACAATTACTTACAACATATTAAATCTTATAACCAGACAGTTGCGATCGTCGTGGCGCCAAAACATTTTAACCATTGCCCAATCAGTAATGAGTAAAGTGACGCTGATGTGACCAGCTAAAGTCGGTCTTAGATAACGTATCTAACGGCTGCCTCGCTTGTCGAGTAGATGCATGCGAAATCAAGCATAGTCAAGCACAATAAGCTAATCAAGCGGTCCTGGGTGCGTTCCCCGGGTTTGGCCAGGTATCACTAGATGTTTCTTACTCGAAATTCTCAGTAGTAGCACGGAGTCTGGATTTGTGCACGGTCATTGTCATTGGCTCACCCTCTATTTCGTAGTGAGAAGAATGGAATTATTTACTGATAAATATCTGATAATAATACAGATGACTTTCTAGTAGCAATAGAATATGAAATTCTTTTGCTTTATTCATTCGGTGAAGTACAGATGTGACACTATGTATAACATACATATCTATTGACGAACTTTTAATTTAACTAAGTAGCCGTTTGGTCCATCAAGTTTGACGTATTTTTATCTTTCCGCAAGTAAACGTTATCATCTAAGGCCATAAAGTTTTTAATGTCAATACATCGTGAAACGTTGTTTATATGTACTAATAGATACTACATCTTTTCATCTTATTTTTATGTGAACTTTACAATAATATCTCTAAACTAAGCGGACTGAGTATTAACTTGGATATTTGTTTGATCATCACCTTTTTTATAACCATTTCAGCAGATGTGCCTTTTCCAACCATCGCCTCAATTTAATGTCCCACATTTCTTGAATCCGCCGATTACCCGCGGCCCTGACCTGGTCTTCGGTCCATCCAGATCATCAATCATAAGTAAATACAAATGAATCTCTGCTTAAATATTGCCTAAGGGCCTTACGCTTGCGAAGACAGAAATGAACAAAAAGAATATTTGAAACTGACAGAAATGACTGTCTATTAAAGACTCTTTAGTTTTTATATCTGTTGCGATCAGAACTTCAATAGGTTTTTTAAAGCTTTCATTCGTTTTGAAGTTATTTAATAACCTTATTTTTACATTTTACTGATTGATTATGATGGTAACAATTCCTAATGTAGGTTTCAATTGGATTGGTCTCATGTTATTGGATTTTTACCTTCTGATTTGCCGTAGATTGGTCAAATAAAACAGACTTGATGAGCATAATCGTAAAACAAGGTCACCTTTTGATGGGCCCCTATTACATCAGTGTTTGTGGAAACTAAAGAATATGAGATTGAATAATTATAATTGATGTATGAACTTTTAGTCAAGGTGTATATTGAAAAATTTACAAGAGGACATACAAAACTCACGTTAATGACTTCGAGAAGAGACCAGTATGAGAGATTTTAAATCTTGTCTCAAAATTGCTTTTACAGCCACACGAATATCGCATATCTTCCAAAACGCCACAAATCAGAATGATTAAAGGAAACCATTGCAGTAATGAGGCATCTAATTTAGATAGGTGTACCATTTTAATGCTTAACTGCCTCTGTTAGTCATGTTGTTAAACTGGGCGGATAGATAGTGTAAATATTAGTGAGTAACTTATTAAAAAATAAGATTGTAAACAAACCAAGAGAGTTAATTTTAATAATTTCTTACTTAATATTACCGTAACATCACAATAGACCCTCAATGAGGTAGGCAATAAGTACATAATGCATAATATCTCTAACCTTATCTATCTGATTTGTAGAGCTTCCCTTACCTTCTCCATTGTTACCTTCTCCATTGTTTAAATAAACCATCTTTATACCGGCTACTGACGACTCTGTGATATGTATAACCTCTACATACAAAACTTTTCGAAGAAGGTTTTAAATAAACTTCAATAAAAAATACACATTGTAAACCATAGCCTCGATCAGCACCAATATTTTGTGGTAGGAGACGATGATATAAATGATGTACACAAATATTTCCATCTAAATACGAGTAGATATCTTAACTCGTCGATGTTGATGATGATGTTGATAACGATGACGATGATAGTATTTAATTTCCAGTACAGGGTCTTCCAGATGAATTTGAAGTAAGTTCAAGCTTATCCCAGGCCAATTTTAATAGTATTCAAGCACCCGCCGACCGTAAATCTGCTTAAATATTGAAATATGTATCATTGTATTAAAAATACATATATTTTATTAACGCTCTTTACGCTGTTATTAACTTTCAATACCGGACGATGCTATTACAACATAAGTGACTACACAAAAAAGAACATAAAAATATTAAGAAGCCTTGCCAACCTTGACAATTACAGTTATTACAGTTAAAATTTATTTTGTCTATCCGTCCATCAAAATAATAAAACTTGGTTGCGAGAGAATTTCATAATGTACATGCATATATACGAGTATCAGATTAGACGCTTTATACTTTTTCAGTAACGATAAAGATACATTATTTAAGTTAACTCTTGAAGAGTTATTACATATACAATATACTTAACTTCTGCTCTAGCACCGGCTTATTCATAGGGGCAATGTACCGTGGAGTATTATTATAATAGATGTTACGTAAGGTTATTAACATAATCCATTATTATGGAAATAAGATCCCTAAGCTGGATGGTACGATAATAATGATAATAAATAATATCGGACAAAGAGGATTGATAAATTAGAGATAATGCGTAGGGCGACCTCTAATTAGGTGGGGAGTAAAGACGCAAAGTAGTTGGCATTGCTGGCCAGCAGGTCAATAAAGAGGTCAGTCAATAAACAGGTCAATAATTTCGAGGTCAATAAATTGCTGTTAGAGAGGCTTATGTCCACGGGTGGACAAAGCTGGGATTACCATGGTCTTCTTCTTAGCGTGTCGATACCATGGTGATGATAATGATCATAATAGTGATGTTGATGATGATAGCGATGATGTTGATAAGGATAATGATAATTAATTATTATGTTGATGATGTTGAAAAGGAAACGCGTCTGGTCTGGGGCCTAGTAATATGAGCAGACGTGGTGGCTGGAGGACCGGTAATAGTAAACTTACGTAAGCACATTTCATAAACAAACGGACTTTATGAATCGCAGATGATGTATCAGATTATGCAAGTATTGCTGTTGTAACAGTCTCCGAAGATCGTCTTTCGACAGCAGGTATGCATAAATGCGAGCACCTTAAACTTTAACTGATTCTAAAATTATATTCAACGAAAACCTCACGGTTATTTAAGTCGATATATTAGTGTTTTTTTTTTAAAAAGGGTGCGATATCTTAAACTGTTTTTATATTAAGTGCTCAGCTGGTGTTTTTTACCCCAATAGGTTAATTTTAATCATAGAAATTGATAGCAGTAAGAGTAAAATACTAAATACATTTCTATAAGAAAACAAATGTTCTCTGTTGTGTCAAATTTTTTACAAATAAGCTGTCAAAGACACCACAGAAAAAAAAAGCAGTAGGTTGTTATACATGTACAGTACTGTACACTGGTTAAAGTCCTAAACTTTATCTGTGTATAAATGTGTGCGTAAAGAAAAGAGAGATTGGGCGAAGCTTAGTGCATGCTACGAAATATTTTGGCAGCCATCGTAGTTTTTGTACTTGTTTTCAAGGAAAAAACTATATAATTTACTCAACATTGCCCCTATTGTTGTAACAGTAATTTACATACTACAAACATTTTACTAAACAATCAATATGGAAATCAGTATTGGGAGGTGAAATATTAGGATATATGTAAATGCTGTTAGATATTTAAAAATATTATTAATAAGATTTTAATGGAAATACGCGGATTATTAATATATAACACGCAGAAATCAATGAAGCACTTGCGGGGAATGCTTTCCCCTCCCGCCTTCTGACTTTGCCTAATACTCGCTATAGTATGCACTCGTACTACCTGCAGATATTTTCATTCTACATAAAATATAAAAGTATTATAAAAGTGAACAAAATAATGTTTTTTGCAGCTGTTACCTCCGAGCTACATTGATGTTGTCGTACCTTCTTGTTGTTGTATGACCTGCGAGTTATATTGTTCTTAACATACTGTGTAATATAGTCGTGCCCTTGCGAAGGTTGCCTAACCATTTCACAACTGGCGGTGACTGCCCATTACCACTCACTTCGGTAATAGGAAGTAGGTACTTGGACGTAATTATATGCCAATAAAATTGCATCACCGTACTTCGCGATGTCCCGAGGTTTGTTCATGTGTAGCGGAAGTCCATTAGTACGAAAATTATCAAACAAAATCAATAAGCGTGCAGATTCGATGACAGGACTATAATTAAATAGAAATAAACTACCGTCAGTTGTTTTAATAATGTAAATTTAAAATATCATTGTCATCTATATTTGACTGCCTTGTTGGACGAGTAGTTGCGAACTCAACGGTTGATCGAGAAGTCGTGGATTCAAGTTTCGGGAGGGGTAGTGTTGGATTTTTCTATTTTAGATTTTCTAATAAACATTTCTGTTAGTGGCTTGGAGTCTGGATATGTGCCCGGTGTTTAGCAATAGGCTCACCACTCATTCCATGGTGAGCCGTAAAGGTACCTGGTGAAACGTGGGAGTGTACTACACACCTCTGCCTACCTCTTCCTGGAAATCCTTCATTTATGGCAACACAAAAGTATAGAAAAATATGGTGATAGCATACATGTATCCTCATGGCAATTATCTGCTCCACGAATAAAAAAAAAGCTACCAGCAAGTTTACACGCAAGTATAATAATTATAATTTGTATCTGAATTGTATCTGGCGAATGTTATTGCCAATTAATATTGTGCCTGTTGAAGGTCAATTAGTTAAAAACAAGTTGTGATCGTGGAATATTCAATATTAATTACAAGATCAAATAGTGGTTAATACTGGTCCAAAAGTGGTCAGTATTGCAACTGTAACATTTTTAAGATTATTGACATATTAATATCAAAAGGTAATCTATGCTGTGTTACTATAATATTTTAGCATTTTATACTAATTGTATTATGTTTGTATGAACGTTAATATAATAATACATGTTTAATATAACATCTTTGTAACTTATATCATTTAATGTTTTAGCTACCTGTACATTTGCTCTATATAAAACTTTAATCATTTGAAAATAACACTCATACGAACCGCATTCTTAAAACAGTAACACGAAAATGTTCCTTCGCGTTTAAATAGATAAACGTAACTGGTAAAACTATACTCCTTTGTCTACCAGTTCGGGGATTACAGACGTGATGTTGCGTGATATAATAGATAAGATATTATTGTTAATCAGAGAGTAAGAAGTAACTTTTGTAAGACCTAATGAATAACTGTATGGTACGACAGGTTTTGCCTAAATATTAATCGTATTCATGAAAGACATACGTTTGTTGTCTCTCAAAATAATAATTATTGTTATTATATCATCGCCCTAGTAGCACGCCTTCCGGCTAGGTGTCGTGCCGATATAAGCAAAGTGGCTGGCAGCGGTTGGATGCGACGAGCTGAAGATCTAGCTCAGTGACGAGCTATTAGAGAGGCCTATGTCCTTCAGTGGACGAGAGTAAGCCAATATTTACGATGATATTATCGCACCAGTACATAGTGGGCAGGGAGTATGGAGTTTCAAATGCATCTATCTATCTTTACATACCCGACCTTTTTCTGAAGAAACCTATCATATTGACCAAATAGTCAGATTCTATTAATTTAACCTCGTTAAATGACACCGACTCTTGCCAACACAAAGTTTCACAACGTTTTACTGGTAAAAACCTAGCGGCTGTTATCTTATATGACACTACGTAACCAGGATCTGAGCTCGCCACTAGCAATATCCGTGCCTGCGCAACATTAAAACTACATGTAAAACAGAATTGCAAGTTTGTTAAATGTTACTTATTAAACGTAAATCACGCCTGTAATCCCCGTAATGGTAGGCAGATAAGTAGCACTCGCCCACCTTTCTCCAGTTACTGCCTTAGAGCCACTACTATAAATTTTTATTAGAAAACTAAAGCTGGAAATAGCCAACAGTACCCTACTCTGAATTTGAGCTCAAGACCGATCAGGAGTCGCACTTGCAAACCACTCGACCACAGAGGCAGTCGTTATTAATCAGAGTACCTAATTAAAAATTATCAATCGCATATAAAACAATTATGAGTTAAGAGCACTCGGGGCTCTTTGCCTACCCTATAAGAGACCTAGCGTGATAACATAATAATGATAATCAGATTTAGGTACTAATGTAGCAAATGCGTGTATGTTCGTATATTAAAAGCATTCTAAATCTATTCTTCTTTTTAGATTCTATTATTGTAACCATTCACTTGGTTCACGAAAGAAGTTCTATAATACTGCGACTGCTGGAAATCTTGAGTCTCTGATCTCCCCTGCTTGGGAAGAGGCGACAATTTGTGTCTATAACGGGGTGTAATTAGTACCCTCGAAACAAAATGTCGTGGGAAAGATTTTATCCGTAAACTTTGAAACATGGGACTCGGATCCTAAATCTCGAATGCATAATGACAACGACATGGCTAATACACCATGTTTAATGTTCTTAAGATTTGATCAAAGCGCTGTCAAAAAATATACACTAAATAGCGACGGGAATTACCCTTATATAACCCGCATAAATCAACTTGTCACTTGAGAGGAATGCACTTCCCCTCCCTCCTGCCTACCGATCCCTGCCGATGTCTGATTAATTAACGCATTTATTGTTATTACGTCATCACATGAAGGTACCTAGTTAAATTCTGCGAGTTATAAACAATATAGGATCATTACCGGGGTTCGAACAAGCGTCCCTGTCGCAACATCCCGCGCGTGCGTCGCTAACGACACCGACGATTATGCGGCGTAGAAACGTACCTAAATCGCTGACATTAACGCAAGTCTCTGTAGTTAACAGACAAGTAGCATTAAGTTCTTTCAACTCTTGTTTTTACCGAAAAATATTTCCAATAAACATATTTGAACTCACGTACTCCGGATTTATGTGATAATAATAAAAATGATATCTTTATTGCGAGTAATTTGAGAATGACAAAACTTGAACACATATACATATGTACCTCTAATTCAACAATACATCGCATTCTTAAATTATTCAATATTAGGTCCATAAGGACATAAAATATTAAGGACATTCAAAGTTCGTGCATTATCTAATGTTTGATACGAGAATTTTGCTTTATTCTGTCTTTATTTTTTTTGCTTTGCTTTGTTTACAATTACAAATATTTCAAGACGATGTATTCATTTAATTGATATCAATAGCATAATGCAATGAAATAGCACACAAGTTAAATATATTAGGAAATTCGACGGTTTCTTTGACGGAAACTGACACAGTTTGGGTAAACAAATGAGGCTCGTTGCGACAAATAGCGACAATCTATTTAGTCATAAGTAACGGACGTTTTACGTTTTATGAGGCAAGCACGACCGCCAATTTCTTTTACGTGATGTTTAAATAATACGTTGAAAATATATTGTGCGTTTAGTTACATTGTTTTGATGGAGCCCAATGACATGATAAGCAAGATTGTTTATCCATATATTACACAATTGTCACCGCGTAAATAATTGCATTAATTTTGTCTTAATATCCACTCAACAGTAGGCAAGACAAATATTACAAAGGTCGCGGGTATTATCTAACATTGTAATTGGTGTGTGCAGGTTTGGTGTTAGTTTATTTCCGTCCTTTTCCATTGTATGGGCGGTGAGTGAGATCTCCGTTTTGCTTGTTTGTGTCCCCACTAGTTGCGTGAGCGCACGCGATCGATCGCCCACTGACATACTTCGGTTTCCGTCAACGCGTTAGTACAGTGACCGACTCAGCCCTTGTGTTATGTAAATATATTATAATGTTGTAATTCAATATGATTTGATGTCCCAATATTTTTGTTGTATCCATCCTACTTCACCTGTTCAACTTCTTAAGTGTTACTAGCTACAAATATTTTACTCGTTTATTTTAGCCGGTTATTTTTGGGATTATGTTTACCTATTTAAGCTTTTGAGGAGTTTCGAAATAAAATTTTAATCCGAACGGATCAGCGGTGGTTGAAGAAAACTAATCGGGTTATTTTTATAATCATTAGTAAAGAATCGCTAAGCTTACTTGAAGGTCTTCAGAGTATTTATATTTTTTACTAACTGCTACTAGCGATAATCTAGAGTCACAACTAAACCAGAAAAATAGTAAGCCACGGCTGCCTTTCTTATTTGACAAAAAAGATGTAACATAATCAGACCATATATATTTATTTATTAATCTTATTAATTATACCTTAACGATATTCCCTACAAATAATCATTGATATTTCACTAGGGTCTGGTTGAACAAAATGACATCATCATCAACAAACCTATTTATTATTTCATTACTGCATATGGATTTACTGTCAGAATGACAAGTGTTAAAACCCATAATCTGTCCAAGTGCGGGTTTGCAGACATACCTCCATCATACAATATGCCTTTTTAGTATACTTAGTCTAGCAAACAGACAGACAGGCACCTAATGGTAAGCGGCGGTCATCAAACGGTACATAATGTTTCTAATTATATGTAGGTAGGTATTAAATGTATAACCGATTTCAACGATGACTGCTAATGTCTAACTGCTAAGTTGTCTAAGAGATGATTATAAATAGAACTCTCATGTAATAACTAATCTCAACAGTAACAAAAGTTAATAGTCAATACTGCTTGACCTCAGGGTTGGCGAAGCTATATACAGGGTGATGCAATAGTCTACATGATAATGTACTTTCACAAACATTAAATTGTTACAAAACCCTAACTCTGGACTGCGGCTGCGAGAGGATTATTCTTTACCGCTAAGCGTTAAGAGAAGTTACTGATAATAAGTTTCACCAAATGTACCATAACGTTTTCTAATAAACGTTTTTAGTTGCAGCTCTGAATCTGGATCTGTGTCTGGCAACAGGCTCACCACCTGTTTCATAATGGGACGTAAACATTACTACCGAACCGTGAAAATATACTACATTACACTGCCTACCTCCTCAGGAAAAAAAGCATAATGTTGGGTTCTAATAACAAAAATATCTTAAGACATCTGTCAACAACGCTGCCTGATCCCAAATTAGACAGAGACTGTATTATGTCAATCAGATTGCTGATAAACTGCATACACAATAAATACAAATATGTACTTATATAGTCCTTAATTTATTTACACCTAAACATAGCGAACGCTTGTGCTCATCATACAAATATTCTTCTCGAGTGGGGATCGAACCCGCGACCAAATTCAGGTGTGTGGATTCGCTAAGTATTATAACAACTGACCATAAAGGAAACCGATAGCTGGTTAAGCCGTTAAATGCTTAATTTCACAATGTATAAAGAGCAACAATATTAAAGTGATTCAGTAAGTACTCTACAGAGCTGACATTCACTCGGTCCATTTGACATAACACTAGACTGTCGGAATGTACATAACATCGTTACATAACACACGAGACCCGCTATTTACATACAAGTTACTCGCGCAGATGTTTCTAGAAGCTACGCCCGAACAGTCTCAGAAACCAAGGCGCATGTGTGAAGGGAGAAATGAATGTAGGAAGAAGCTGGTCAGGTTGTAAGGATAGAGTTGTTACCTACATGTGGCGTTCTGCATATCCCGTGTCGGACCTGGCGTGACGCTTTATGATAAATGTTTATTCAATCGTAATCAAATTTCCTTTCTGATTTAATACAAAACCGTTAAATTTGATTAAATACTAGAAAAATAGTTCACTCGCAATGTATTCATGTATAACTGTGAACTTACATAACGAACTTACGTGAATGTCGTCGGTGTTTGTGTACACTACTTTATATTGTGTACACCGCTTTATATTGTGTACATGGCTTTGTATTTTATATATGGGTTTATATTTTATAAACCGTTTTATATTGAGTACACAGCTTTCAATTGTGTATTTGATTCATTTTACATTCATAATCCATTAATATGATTCATTGAAGAATCCATGTATGTATGTGTGTATTTCCGATTGAAGCTACTATGCCCATGCTTCGGCAAATAAAAAAAAACCCTATTTGTATCCATTTTTAAATAGACTTTATATTGGCCATATTTCCTCTATTGTCATGAACATACCAACAAAATCAAGTTCATTCTCTCTGTACGCGGCTTACAGCTATACTGTACTTACTCATTATTAGATAAATGAAAGCATCATTAGCTAAGCCGCACTATTCACATTTCTCTATAATGTTTTCAAAAGTGTGCAAAGTCTGTCAAGCTGCACTTCGAGACCATGGCAAACCATGGTCTTAAATATTTTCCTTATAAGAGAGGACCCGTATCCAACAGTGGAGGGGTAAAAGGGTGGACGATGATTCAAAGCATTTACTATATTTATAACGTTATTCTATTATTAAACACTTATATTACAGATCGTAAATAGATTTCCTCTCTCATCGAATCTGTAGGCTTACACATTGTTCACGTTACAACAGTGATAGG